>JAACNH010000247.1:0-60615 GCA_019447015.1 Hymenochirus boettgeri | reverse complement strand
GTTACATAGTAACATAGTATTGGAGGTTGTATAAAGACATACGTCCATCTTGTATAAAGACATACGTCCATCTAGTCCAACCTTTATACCCTACCCATAATGTCTGTATAACAGTTACATAGTAACATAGTATTGGAGGTGTATAAAGACATACGTCCATCTAGTCCAACCTTTATACCCTACCCATAATGTCTGTATAACAGTTACATAGTAACATAGTATTGGAGGTTGTATAAAGACATACGTCCACCTAGTCCAACCTTTATACCCTACCCATAATGTCTGTATAACAGTTACATAGTAACATAGTATTGGAGGTTGTATAAAGACATATGTCCATCTAGTCGAACTTTATACCCTACCAATAATGTCTATCTAACAGTTACATAGTAACTTTGTTATTGGAGGTTGTATAAAGACATTCGTCCATCTAGTCCAACCTTTATACCCTACCCATAATGTCCTGTATAACAGTTTAACATAGTAACATAGTAAATTGGAGGTTGTATAAAGACATAGTCCATCTCGTCCAACCTTTCTACCTAACCCATAATTTCTGTATAACATTTACATAGTACCAAACATATATTGGAGGTTGTATAAGACATACGTCCATCTATCACCTTTATACAAACCCTACCCTATGTCTGTATAACAGTTCCATAGTACCATAGTATTGGCTGTTAGTTAAAGACATACATCCTTTAGTCCCAACCTTTATACCCTACCCATAGTGTCTGGTCCCACAGTTTACATAGTAACGATAGTATGGCTGTTGTAATAAAGACAGTAACGGGTCCGGATCTAGTCCAGGAACTTAGGAGCCCTAGGCCCATAATTCTGCTAACGTTAACATAGTACCATGTATTGGAGGTTTATACAGGACAGGATAGGGTGTCCATCTAGTCCACGGAGACCTTGTATACCCTACCCATATGTCTGCATAGACATGTTACATAGTAACAGAGTATTGAGGTTCGTGGAAGACCTATGTCCATCCTAGTCCCACCTTTAATACCCTAACCCGATAAATGTCTGTATAACAGTTTACATATTAACATAGTTATTGGAGGTTGTATAAAGACAAAATACGTCATCTAGTCTCAACCTTTATAACCCTAGGCCGCCATATGCTGTATTCATGGGTAACATAGTAAGATATGTATTGGAGAGGTTGGTGCTAGAAGGGTGGCGATACGGTCCATCTAGTCCCCTTTATACCCTACCCATAATGTTCTGTATAGACAGTTATTAGCTAACATGGTATTGGAGGTTGTCTAAAGACATCCTTCACATAGTCCAACCTTTATAACCCTACCCTAATGTCTGTATAACAGGTACTAGTAACAAGTAATTGGGGAGGTTGTATACAGACATACGTCCCATCTAGTCCAACCTTTTACCCTACCCATAATTCTGTATAACCGTTACATTCGTCACATAGTATTGGAGGTTGTATAAAGACTACGTCCCATCTCGTCCACCTTTATCCCCTACCCATAATGTCTGTATAACAGTCGTACATATTAACATAGTATTTGGAGGTTTGTAATAAAGCCTACATTCCATCTAGTCAGCCTTTAATATACCCCTATCCCATAAGTGCTCTGTATAACACTTTACATAGTAACATTAGGGTACTTGGATGTTTTGTAAAAAGACATACACTCCATCTAGGTCTCAACCCTTTTATCACCCCTCACCTAACCCTAATGTCCTGGTAAACAGTTTACCTAATAACATAGTATTGGAAGGTTGTATAAAGACTACGTCCCATCTAGTCCAACCTGTATAAAACCAACCAGCCATAATGCTCCTGTCTAACAGTTACCTAGTAACAGAGTATTGGACTGTTGTATCAAGACATAATACGTCATCTAGTCCAACCTTTTATACCCTACCCATAATTCTGTATAACAGTTACATAGTACATAAGTTTGGAGGTTGTATAAAGACCTAACTCCATCTAGTCCAACCCTTTATACCCTACCCATAATGTCTGTCGAACAAGTTACTAGTAACGCATAGTATACAGAGGTTGTACTAAATACAACTTCATCTAGTCCAAACCTTTCTTATAACCGTAACCATAATGTCTGTCTAACAGTTACAACACAGTAACATAGTAATGGGAGGTTTGTATAAACATACGTTTATCTATTCCAAAACCTTTATACCCTACCGCATAATGTCGGTCTAACAGTTACACAGTAACATGTATTGGAGTGTTGTATAAAGAACATACATCCACTAGTCCAAACCTTTTAACCCTACCCATAATGTCTGTATAACAGTTACATGACATAAGTACATAGTAATTGGAGGTTGTATCAAGACAATAATATAACGTCCTCTAGTCCAACCTTTATACCCTATCCATAATGTCTGATACCAGTTACATAGTAAACATGTATTTGAGGTTGTATAAAGACATACGTCATCTAGTCCAACCTTTATAACCCTCAACTAATGGCCTGTCTAAACAGTTCCATAGTAACACAAGTATTGGAAGTTTGTAACCATCTAGTCCACCTTATACCCCCATACCTACCCTACCCATTCTGTCTAACAGTTACATAGTAACATAGTATGGATTGTATGAAGACATACGTCCATCTATCCACCCTTTTATACCCTACCCCTAATGTCGGTCTAACAGGTTACATAGTAACAGAGTATGGAGGTTTGTATAAAGAACATACGTCATATAGTCCAACCTTTATACCCTCCCCTATGGTCTGTATAAACAGTTAAAAATGTAACATGTATTGGAGGTTGTATAAAACAATAGTTCCATCTATCCCAAACCTTTATACCCACAAACTCATGTCTGTCTAAACAGTTAAATAGTAACACAGTAATTGGGGAGGTTTGTAACCATCTAGTCCAACTTTATACCCTACCCTGCTGTCTAACAGTTACATAGTAACATATTAGTGGAGGTGGTTATAAAGACATACGTTCCATCTAGTCCTAACCTTATATCCTACCCATACTGTCTAATGTTTACATAGTATTGGAGGTTGTATAAAGACATACGTCCATCTGTCCAACTTTTATACCCTACCCATAAGTTCTAAAAAAATGGTAATAGTGTGACACCTGTATCGGGCGCACTACTCTGTTAGACATGCCCCCTGTAATTGACACTATACTGTATAGACAACCCCCCCATTATGTGGCACTACCCTGTATAGACCGTCCCATGCTATGGAACTGGCTACCATGTATAAACACCCCCCCCTGTGTGACACTACCCTTTATAAGACACACACCCCTCCTTTGGCAGGCAAGTCAACCTGTATAGACATGCCCCACCCCTGTCTGGACAAACCCCTCCCCCTACTTGCTGGTGCCTGACCCTAATTCCTAACGACACACAGAGACCTACGGCAGTTACCCACTCTCCCTATCGGTTGGTCTCCCCCCCCCTCCTTTCTTGGGCAGTTGCCTTAGCTTGGCTTGGTTTTCGGTGCCTTCATGGGTTTGTGTAAATATGTAGAGGTCGCCTTAAGTATTTTCATTTTTTTCAGGGAGCCCAGCCTCATCTTCTATTTCTGGAATATTGGTGCAGTTTCGGCTGAAGTGAAGGGCCTGGGGCGTGGATGCACCCCCCCGGGCTACCTTGTATGGTGGGTAAGCCGACTTCAGTGTTGAATTCAGAAATATTTTTCCACCTGTTCAGGATCGTTTACCAAGTGTTAAGCGCATGGCTGGTGGTATTCCCACCCGGCCCTCTATCGGTTTAAGTAGGTTCTTTATAACATTTCATTGACTTTTGGTGCTTTTTGAGACTGTTATTGTGTATATTTTGCTATTTGGCTGGTTTTCACCTGGTTCACCCCAAGAGCCGCGCCTGAAACACGCATATTCTAGCGACTCACCCATACCTTGCCTCATTAGAGAGGCCGCTTTTTTCCCGTGTTCCAGCCATGGCCATGTGACTGGACTTTACCCTGGTTTTGTCTTTTGACACACCCCCTTTCCCCGCCCCCCCATGCAGTTTTACTCCTTACCTCGTTCTGTCTCTGCTGTGCCCCCACCTGACACTGACAGTCACTGAGCACCATGTGCCGTGAGGATCCGCAGGTGACGATCCGTGGACAACCCAAAGTGACTCTTTCCGGTGGATTATTTGTGTGCTGCCCGTGTAAGCAGGTGGGAGGATCCGGTGACATCCCTGTCCGCAACGGAGAACTTAACCGACCGCTCCTACCTACCTAGCACGCTGGTTCATCGTCACAGATCACCCGACCGGTACAGGACCAGGGACAGGGACTAATTATAATGTGATTATTAACACACTGAATATTATAATGTTATTATTACATACTGAATATTATAATTTTTTATCAATTTATTACATACTGAATATTATAATGTTATTACATACTGAATATGTTAATGTTCTTATTACATACTGAATATTATAATGTTTTTATTCACAACACTGATTTGATAATGTTATTAGTACTACTATATTTATTGTTATTATTGACATATGCAATATGATAAGTGTAGTTATTACATCTTAATATTTAATTGGTTATTATTACATATGAATTATCTAATTTATTCTTCCATACTGAATATTTGTTATTATTACCACTGAATAGATAATGTTATTATTACATACTGAATATTATACGGTTATTATACAAACTGAATATTATATGTTATTACAAACTGAATATTATAATTTTATTAATTACATACTGAATATTAATAAGGTATTAGTACAAACTGAATTTAACTGGAATGTTGGTCTCCCCAAGAACCTATCCACGAAAACGCCCCCTCATCGTTACGCGCCTCAAACTTAGGAGGTCACAGTTGTCGGACAATGTTACCTATTAATGCTGCTTTCTAACTGCGCAATGGGAGGGTTCAAAACCGACCAACCAACTATTACAAAACCCTTTAAAATTAAAAACCTTTTAAAGTTAAACACACTTTAAACACAATCTCTTTAAACTGGACCACTAAACGACTTCGTAACTTCACTATTGATTGTACAATAGAGAAAACAAAAACTGTGTTCGCTTAGCTGGAATGCAAGAAAAATCCAGCCAGCAACAAGCCATAGTAATCATGCTAGACATATCTATTTCTGGGTGTTACCCTAGTTTAATTAAAAACAATACTCTTTTGTAATGTCCCCAGGGTGTGTTACCTACTTTGTTAACTGTTCTTACTGTTACTATCCCACATCATGTATGTATGTATAAATTTTATTTTCTATTGGCAACCCACCATTCCACTTGGGTACGCAGCGCTGCACATTATAAACGCAGAGGGGGCAATTTTACCCAGACTCGCTGGGCAAATATGTGGAGATTTCCTGTTTCACTACCGTTTAGTGCGAGTTTAACGCCAATTTCACGTGGATGCGCGTGATACACAAAAATCACCTGCCACCCGCGCTCCCGATTCAATATCGCGTTTGCGCTGGCATTAGCGCTGGATTTAATTGCTCCATAGCAATCCCTTACTGGCGATAGCGCTCTGGTAATGAGCCACAGATATACAAACGGAGATATTGTCATTATACAGATAAATGAAATTTACAGGAATTGAAAGTTTTGTAAGGCTAAGAATACATCATCTCTTATTATTTATTATTATTGTGGATTTATCAGTGCAACAACTTCCAGGGCTTACAGTTGCATTAATATACGTGAGGTAAACATCCATTCTACATACATGGGTAGTGCAAGTAATACAACGTGTAAATATAAGGGCTAACTATTAATATAATTTTAATATATAATTCCTTCTACATAAATATATGTATTACCGGTACCATACATATATTGGAATTGGTGTGGATGGTGTCATGAAATAGAACGGTTGGTTGGGTGTTGAGTGTTCAATAGGTGTGTGTATCTGTGGGTGTTAGAGGGTATGTTTTTGACCATACGAGACAATATTGCGGCTCTGTGTAATTCCTATATGTGCCAGTTGACCATTGCTATTTTCTGCCACTATTTTCTGAGGTTCTTTTAAGGCTAGGCCACACTGCTGCGTTTTCTCAGTAACGACTGCCGTTAGCACAGATGAAATTGTAAAGATCAGTGCTTTTTTTTCCAATGTGGGTGGCCCCATTCATGAGCTGTGATCTGTTTTCGATTGCGGTGTGATAACGTGGTGGAAACACGCCATGCCTTCCGGTTTAGTGTGGCCTCAGCCTTGTTATCCATGCAGTGTTTATAGCAGGAAGAAACTTCATAAACTGACTATTGAAAAGGGTTGCAACAAAAACCCTATTTCATCAGCATGCTTGAAATCCAGATCGGTTTGACACCTGATTGGGCTTTAATTTTACATTCTGTGGCAATGGGTCTAAATAACAACGCCTGAATTTAATGATTAAAGGACAAGTATATACCCCCCTCGCCCTCGCTCCTCTTCTCACCTTGATACTTTCAATAACTCCTTCTCAAACTCCTCTTCGGTGCTCTTGTGGGTTTATAAATGGTGACTAACGGGTTCCCACACATTAGCACTCCAACCTATCCACCCACCATTAATCAAAATTCCTGGAAACCGCCTTGTCGGTTCTACCCTACCTCGTGCCGACAGATGAATCCCAAAATATGTGGCCATCGAGACCCTATCGCGATTGTATGTTGATCACGAGGTGAAACCTGATGGGCGGTTCCAGGAAATTGATTGAATGTTGCATCGGTTGAGGGAAGAACTAATGTATGGGAACCTTTAGTGACTTCCTTATATTTAAGAGATGGGATCCGGGTCCGACATAAACCTGGATCCGACATTGAACCCCTCGTTTTCTGAAATCCAAAGGACGGATTCCCTCTCCAAATTTTTCGAAGATTTTTTCCTGAGTCTCATTTTCGTAATTTTCTAAATATCTTTGAACGTTCGAAAATCCCAAAAATATGACCGGAGACCAAAACTTTCAAAAATCGAACGTTCCATGCTATTTTTGAAATGATCAAAAATAGCCTCGAACATTTGAAAACATCGAAATTTGTTCATTTCGGATCTCTGGGGTTTTCCTAGAATCCGGCAGAAACAATGTTCGTTTCGGCCATCTCTACTTAGATTAACTGAAGGGTACATGATTCTCCATTCTCCAGCATTTTTTTATTGGAATTGTGTTTCCGTTTCCCTAAGCCAAAATGTTTTATTAAAAAAATCTATTTCCCTTTATTTCAATGCAATTTCCCAACTAAAATCACGAATGTACATCTCATTTTTTTGGAGGGAGAGGAAGTGCGTGTGTCCCCGGCTGGGCCATCTTCTAATACCAGCTAGCGTCAGTTTCTTTCCTCCAGTGCGTTACTTCCTGTAAATAACATTGGTGGATCTTCATCTGTGGAAATCACACGGCATAATATGCATCTCCAATGATTGTTGATTCTTCCTGGTTTAATTTATTTCAAGTAAGTAAAGCCTTTCCTGTCTGTCGGGTTGCCGAGATCAGGCTACACAATTCTAGCATTCTCTCCTATATACAACATATATACAATTAGGAGGGAGAATGTTCGGAGGGGCAACATTCCTTTAGCTTCAGCTGACTCTCCTATACTTTTACCGCCTCAAGGAAATTTTTGGGCGATCAAGGCAGACGCAGAATGCCTCGGACTGCGGTACACCGTTTTATGATAAAAGAATTGTGGAAAAATTTCTAATTCAGAAAAAAGGCCAAGAGCTCCCTATGTGCACAAAAAACCTAAAAATGTTCAGCTGGTGGTTCTGGACTGATGAGTCAGAATTTTAAATATTTAGCTTAAGCAGAAGGCAGTTAGACAGAGATGTGTACAATATGTCGGCAGGGACATGTATGGGGGGTCGGATAAAATATTGTAACAATAAAAGTGTAACTACGGTCTCCATACACGTGTCCTCTACTTAAAATCGTTACATCTTATAGCCTCCAAACAATCCCTGTGGATGTCTCTACCTTCTCTGGTGTAAAGTTTTAAAGGCTTGTAAAGCTACACCAACAGCCAGGATAACAAGTCTATTATAGTCAGTACAGTACAGTAACAGTATTTGAGGTTGAGTAAAAGACTACTTCATCCATCCACAACCCATATAGCCAATATCCTCATTTCCTGCCTAACTGTTGATCCAGAGGAAGGCAAAAAAAACCCCCACCAAATTTATGAAGGGGGAAAAAATTCCTTCCTGACTCCCAAGTGGCAAGGGAATTTCCCTGGATCAACTCTCTACTTTATGCAACAATACCATTAACTTGAACATTCCTTGTTTGCAGAAAACTCTCCAGCTTTTTATTAAACTGACCAATGAACCTGCATAACACGTCCACGGAAGATCAGTCCATAGTGTTTAAATCCGTCTCCAGTGACAAACCCTTTCCCAACTCACGTTATGTATCAATACCATTAACTTGTACACAGTCCTTGTTGTAGAAACTCATCCAGCTTTTTAATTAAACTGACCAATAACCTGCCATAACAACATCCACGGGAAGACAGTCCCATATCTTTACCGCTCCCACAGGACAAAACCCTTTCCAACTCTACTTTATGTATCAATACCGTAACTTGTAACATTCCGTTGTTTGTAGAAACTCATCCAGCTTTTATTAAACTGACCAATGAACCTGCCATAACAACTCCACTGAAGAACAGTTCCATAGCTTTATCTGTTCTCACAGTGACAAAACCATTTCTCCCAACTCTCGTTATGTATCATAACCATTAACTTAACATTCCTTGTTTGTAGAAACTCAATCCCAGCTTTTTAATTAAACTGACCATGAACCTGCCATAAACAACGTCCACTGGAAAGACAGTTCCATAGCTTTACACTGTTGCACAGTGACAAACCATTTTCCCAACTTCTACTTGATGTACAATAATACCAGTAACTTGTAACATTCCTTGATTTTGTATAAACTCATCCAGCCTTTTTTTAAACTGACCAATTACCCTGCCATAACAAACGTCCACGGAAGACAGTTCCATAACTTTCCGTTCTCACAGTGCCAAACCCTTTCCCACTCTACGTATGTATCAATACCGTACTTGTACCAATTCCTGTTTGTAGAAAAAACCATCTCAGCTTTTTTCTTAAACTGCCCAATGACCTTGCCCTACAACGTCGCTGGCAAGACCGTTCCATAGCTTTACCGTCTCACAGTGACAAACCCTTTCCAACTCTACTTTATGTATCAATACCAGTAACAGGTCCCCTTTCTTGTTTGTAGAAACTCCATCCATCTTTTATTACACTGACCAATGAACATCTGCCATAACAACGTCCACGGAAGATAATTCCATAGCTTTAACCGTTCTTCACAGTGACAAACCCTTTCCCAACCTACTTATGTATCAATACCAGTAACCTGTAATCATTCCTTGTTTGCCGAAACCCATCCAGGTTTTATTAAACTGACAATGGAACCTGCCATAACAACGTCCACTCCACTTGAAGACAGTTCATAGCTTTAATTACCGTTCTCACAGTGACACCCTTTCCCAACTCTATTTTGTTCAATACCAGTAACTTGTAACATTCCTTGTTTGTAGAAACTCCATCCAGCTTTTTTATTAAACTGACCAATGACCTGCCATATAAGAACGTCCACTGGAAGACAGTTCCATAGCTTTACCGTTCTCAACAGTGAACAACACTTTCCCAACTCTACGTTATGTATCATACCAGTAACTTGTAACATTCCGGTTTGTAGAACCCATCCAGCTTTTTTATTAAACTGACCAATGAACCTGCCATAACAACGTCCACTGGAGACAGTTCCATAGCTTTACCGTTTCTCACGTGGACAAACCCTTTCCCACTCTACTTTATGTATCAATACCAGTACTTGTAACATTCCTTGTTTGCAAAACTATCCCGCTTTTTATTAAACTGACCACTGACCTGCATAACAACTCCAGGCAGACAGGTTCCATAGCTTTACCGTTCTCACAGTGAACAAAGCCCTTCCAACTCTAACTTAATGTATAAATAACCAGTAACGTTGTCACATTCCTTGTTTGTCGAAACTCATCCAGCTTTTTCTGAACTGACCCATGAACCTGCCATAACAACATCACTGGAAGACCGTTCCATAGCTTTACCGTTCTCAACAGTGACAACCCTTCCTTCCCAACTCGACTTTTGTATCATACCAGTAACTTGTAACATTCCTTGTTTGTAGAAACTCAATCCAGCTTTTTTAATTAATGACCATGAACCCCTGCATAAAAACAAACGTCCACTGGAAAACCAGTTCCATAGCTTTACCGTTCCTCACAGTGAAAAAACCCTTTCACAAACTGAAGCCTTTACGGACACATCTCCATTGAAAAAAACACTGCTCTATCGCCCTTACATAATAAGAATCATAAAAACTTGAAGCTTTATTCTCACAAAATCCACATCGCCAATAAACATAACCGCGAGCCAATAATCCTAGTCGTAAATACAGGGGCAGACACAGACTTATTTACTACGTAACAAGCCGGTTTCACATAATTTTGTTGTTAATTATTTTTTCTCTTTGTTCTATTTGGGTAGGACGGGATTTTTTGGGACCAAACGACAAGGATTTTTCTTCTTTTTCTTCTTAGAGGATTTCTTGGCTCTGGTGCATGATACTAATGTTATTATCTGTGCAGTCCTAATGCCCCTGGCAGATGCCACTGTGATGCCTTCATCAGGCCAGCGTTCCACAATGTATATTTGCCTGTATATTCCCCTTAAAGAAAGTGCATTGGGACAGTGTTTTATTCTTTTACTATACTGGGGTCATTCCTAATCGCCAGGCCCCGCCATTTTTTATTGGTTCCCAGTTGGAGGACCTTGACGTTAATTACCAACACAGACCGCCCTGAAGGGAACTATGGCTGCTTTGGCCGTGCATTGGCGTTCTTCTTCTTTTAACAATTGTGTTGTCCTGAGACGCACGGGAAGGTCAGTTCATTACTTCTGTCCTGTGTGGTATTATGCCATTATTGGTCTCATTGATGTGTCATTGCGCTCCTCCTGTGCTGGGCGAGTGGAAATCCAGCCTTGGGACATAAGACTATTTTTTTTTAAACTTATAGGGATTTTGGGATTAGGGGGGCCCGATGCTGGTAAAAGCTTTACAGGTTGAAAAGCTGGACTGCCAGATCAGGGCTATGTTATGGGAACAATGGATGTAAGTATTGCATTTATATTTCAGGCTGTTTTTTTCTAAACCATACCCAACCCTTTGGACTGTAGGGGGCCGGCTCTCTGCATTGTTGTCAAGTACAGTCAGCAACGGCTATCGTAAATATAATCTAATACTCAAGTAAAGCAAACAGAATGAATTGTTTTCCAGCTACGAAAAATCCTACATGTGAATGGACCATAAGCCTGTTGTTTAGTTTCTTCATGTACCTTGAACCTGGATAGAACTTTCTTACTGTTAAATAAATTCAATATATATAAAGACTTGTCCCGTTCTAGTCAAACCCTTATACCCTACCCAAATGTCTGTTATAACAGTGACAATACTACCTCGTATTGGCGCTTGTATAAAGACATACGTCCATCTATTCCAACCTTTAGACCCTACCCATAATGTCTGTATAACAGTTACATAGTAACATGTATTTGGAGGTTGTATAAAGACATACATCCATCTAGGCCAACCTTATACCCTACCCAATAAATGCTGTATAACAGTTACATATAACATAGGATGGAGGTTGTATAAAGACATACGTCAGTCCTATCAAACCCTTATACCCGACCCATAATGTCCTGTCTACAGTTACCTAGTAACATAGTATTGGAGGTTGTTATAATGACATAACTGCATCTTCCCCTTTATAATAACCCTACCCATATGTCTGTATAACAGTTACATATAATATAGTATTGAGGTTGTATAAGATCCATACGTCCATCTAGTCCAACCTTTGATTACCCTACCAGTACTGTCTGTATAACAGTTACATGTACAAAATAAGTATTGGATGTTGTATAAGACATACATCCATCTGTGCCAACTTTATACCCTACCATAATGATCCTGTTAACCATTTTACATAGTAACATAGTATTGAGGGTTGTATAAAGACTCGTCCATCTAGTCAACCTTTATACCTACCCATACTGTCTGTTAAACAGTTACTAGTACAAGTAGTTGGAAGTTTATCAAAGACAATACTCCATCTAGTCTACACCTTTATACCCTCCCATAATGTCTGTATAAACCGTTACCGATGTTAAAAACATAGTATTCGGAGTTTGTAGACAGCATACGTCCATCTATCCAAACCTTTATCACCCACCCATAACTTCTGTATCCAAGTTACATAGTAACATAGTATTGAGGTTGTATAAAACATACGTTCCCCCTATATCCCAAACCTTTATACCCTAACCCATAATGTCTGTATAAAGTTTACATAGGTAAATAGTTTGGGGTTTGTTAAAGACCCTACGTCTCCTCTACATCCATCCTTATATACCCTACCCATAATGTCTATAATACTATTACATAGTAATTGGGAGTTTGTATAAAGAATCGTCCATCTATTCTAAACTTTATACGCCTAACCCATAACTGTCTGGTATAAGCAGTTACATAGACATAGTATTGGAGGTTGTATAAAGACATACGGTCCATCTAGTCCAACCTTTATACCCTACCCATAATGTACCTTTAGTAACAGTTACATAGTGAACATAGTAATTGGGTATGTATAAAGAACTCATCGTCCATCAGTCCAACCCTTTATACCCTACCCTAATGTCCTGTATACAGTTACATAAGTCATAGAGTTGGAGGTTGTAAAGAAGCATACGTACGTCCAGTCTAGTCAACCTTTTATACCCTACCCATAATTCCGGTATAACTTACAGTAGAACATAGTATATTGGAGGTTGTATAAAGACATACGTCCATCTAGTCCAACCGTTATACCCAAACCCTACCATCAATTCTGTATAACATTTACATAGTAACATAGTATTGGAGGTTGTTAAGACCAACGACCATCTTAGTCCAACCTTTATCCCGACCCCATATGTCTGTAACCACAGTTCACATAGTACATAGTATTGGAGGTTGTATAAAGACATACGTCCATGCTAGTCCCATACCTTTATACCCTACCCATAATGTCTGTATAACAGTTACAATGTAGGCATAGTTATTGGAGGTTGTCGATAAGACTACATTACATGTCTCATCGTCCCACCTTTAGTGACCCTACCCATAATGTCTGTATAACAGTTACACATAGACTATATTGGAGGTTATATAAAGCAATACTTCTGTCTAGTCCAACCTTTATACCCTAACCCATAATTGTCGTATAACATTTACACTAGGAACATAGTATTGGAGTTGTATACAAGAACACGTCCTCTAGTCCAACCTTTATACCCTAACCCATAATTGCCTGTATAACATTTACATAGTGAACATAGTAATTGGAGTTGTATAAAGACATAAACGTCCCTCTAGTCCACCTTTTATACCCGACCCATTAATGTCTGTATACCAACAGTTACAATAGTAACATGTATTGGAGGTTGGTATAAGACAGACTCATCTACGTCCAACCTTTATACCCTACCCCTAATGTCTGTTAACATTACCTAGTAACATAGTACTTGAGGTTGGTATAGATATACGTTTCATCCTATCCCAACCTTTATACCCTACCCATAATGTCTTATACAGTTACATAGTAACATAGTTTGGGAGTGTGTGTATAAAGACATACGTCCTCTATCCAACCTTTATACCCTACCCATAATCTGTGATAACAGTACATAGTAACATAGTATTGGGAGGTTTAGAAGATACTTCCATCTGTCCCAACCTTATAATCCCTAACCCTATGTCTGTATAACAGTTACATAGTAACTCAGTATGGGAGTTTATAAAAACATACCGTCCATCTAGGTCCACCTTATACCCTACCCATAATTCTCGGTATCAACAGTTACATAGTAACATAGTATTGGAGGTTGTATAAAGACATACGTCCATCTAGTCCAACCTTTATAACCCTAGCCATACTGTCTGTATAACATTACATAGTAACATAGTAGTGTGAGTGTTTATAAAACATACTTCCATCTAGTCCAAACCTTTTATACCCTACCCATAATGTCCTGGTATAACAGTACATAGTAACACATAAGTAATTGGAAGGTTGTAATCAAGACATGCGTCCTCTAGTCCAACCTTTATACCCTAACCATATGTCTGTATAACAGTTTACATCGTAAATAAAGTACTTAGAGAGGTTGTATAAAGACATAACGTCCAATCTAGTCCCACAACCTTTATACCTACCCATAATGTCTCTATAACAGTTACACAGTAAACATAGTATTGGAGGTTGTATAAAGACATAACGTCCTATCTCATCCACCTTTATACCCTCCCATAATGTCGTACTAACGTTACACAGTAACATAGTATGGATGTTGTATAAAGACTCTCATCCGTACTTCACCTTTATACCCTACCCATAATGTCTACACTACAAGAATTTGTGGAAGCACTCAATTAGGCTAAATTTACAACTACATTTTAGGCGGAAGTGCTACTGATCTGGTCAAAACATTTATACAAACATAAAAAATAATCAATGTCACATTCCTAGGCCCCATATACAATATTCATATTATCTGCACACTGGCATCTTTATAACAAAGGGGTTTTAGTATACATTTACTGTGATCACATGAATGAAAAGCCTTCCAACCACTCAAGGCAACCCAGTCTTGAGGTCCCGAACTAACGTCTAACCTTTTCCATTTCTTTTACTTCAATTACCATTAGCAAACTTTTGCATTTCTCATTCTTACACACTGGATTATTTTTGTATGTGCCTAGATGTGGCATTGATTATCTTTTTCTATTTTTTGTATAAATGTTTGAACAGATCATTAGTCACTTCCGCTAATGTAGTTGTAAATTACCTAATGGGAGTGCTTCACAATTCTTGTATTGTATGTATTTATTGGGAGGCTTGGTCAAGCCTTCATGTGTAATAGCAACCCCAACACGCCCCTTAATGGAAGGTCCTCTGCCTTTAAACCCCTTTCCTGCCACAGATCCGTTATTCACGATCTGTGCAGAGAATGCTTTAACTACTGCCCACAGATCGTGAAATATACGATCTGTGGCTTCGACCCTTTCAAATGTAAAAAAACACCGCGCGCTAGGGCCGACCCGAGGGCAGCATTCATCTGCCCTCCCGTGTATATAGACATACGTCCATCTAGTCCAACCTTTATACACTACCCATAATGTCTGTATAACAATTACACGGTAACATAGTATTGGAGGTTGTAAAAAGACATACATCCATCTAGTCCAACCTTTATACCCTACCCATAATGTCTGTATAACAGTTACATAGTAACATAGTATTGGAGGTTGTATAAAGACATAATTCCATCTAGTCCAACCTTTATACCCCACTCATAATGTCTGTCTAACGTCCCACAGTTTACATAGTAACGATAGTATGGCTGTTGTAATAAAGACAGTAACGGGTCCGGATCTAGTCCAGGAACTTAGGAGCCCTAGGCCCATAATTCTGCTAACGTTAACATAGTACATGTATGGAGGTTTATACAGACATAGGCTGCCATCTTTCCACGGCCTTGTATAACCCTACCCATATGTCTGATAACATGTTACATAGTTAACAGAGTATTGGAGGTTGTAAACCATAGTCCATCCATAGTCCCAACCTTTAATACCCTAACCCGATAAATGTCTGTACTAACAGTTTACATTAACTAGTTATTGGATGTTGTATAAGACAAATACATCGATCTGTGCCAACCTTTATAACCCTAGCCTCATAATGATCTGTATTACATGTATACAATAGATAAGCATATGTATTGGAGGGTTTGCTAAAGGGACTCGGTCCATCTAGTCACCTTTATACCTACCCATATGTTCTGTATAGAACAGTTATAGTCTAAAATATTGGAGAGTTGTCATAAAGACATCTTCCATCATCCACCTTATAACCCTACCCATAATGTCTGTATAAATACTACGATTAACATAGTAATTGGGAGTTGTAACAGCATACGTCCCATCTATCCAACCTTTATACCCTACCCATAACTGTCTGTATACCGTTACATAGTCACATAGTATTGGAGGTTGTTAAAACACGTTCCCCTCTAGTCCAACCTTTAATACCCTACCCATAATGTCCGTATACAGTTACTATTAACATAGTATTTGGAGGTTGTACTAAAGACCTACTTCCATCTAGATCTAGCCTTTATATACCCTACCCATAATGTCTTAACTCTTTACATAGTAACTTAGGGACTTGTTTTGTAAAAGACATAACTCCATCTAGTCTCTAAACCTTTTATACCCTCAGCCTAACCCTAATGTCCTGGTAAGCAGTTTACTATAGACATAGTATTGGAAGGTTGTATAAGACTATCCGTCCCATCTAGTCCAACCTTATAAACCAACCTAGCCATAATGTACCTGTCTAACAGTTACCTAGTAACAGAGTGATTGGGATGTTTATCAAAGACTAAACGTCATCTAGTCCAACACTTTTATACCCTACCCTAATTCCTGTATAACAGTTACATAGTACATAGTTTGGAGGTTGTAAAAAGAACCTACTCCATCTAGTCCAACCTTTATACCCTAACCCATATGTCGTCGAAAAGTTACTATAACATAGTTACATGGTGTTGTATAAATACATACTTCCATCTAGTCCAAACCTTTCTATACCGCAACCATACCATTCATGTCTGAAACATTACATAGTAACTAGTAATGTGGAGGTTGTATAAAGCATACGTCCATTTTATTCCAAAACCTTTATACCCTACCCATATGTCGTGTCTACACAGTTCACAGTAGACATGTATTGGAGGTTGTATAAAGACTACAGTCCACCTATCCCAACCTTTTATACCCTACCCATAATGTCTGTCATAACAGTTACATACATAAGTAGCATAGTTATTGGAGGTTGGTGTATAAAAATATTAACAGGTGCCTCTAGGTCCAACCTTTATACCTATCCATCATGTCTGATACCAGTTACCATAGTAACATAGTATTTGGAGGTTTATAAAGACATACTGTCATCTAGTCCAACCTTATAACCCTCAACCCTAATGCTGTCGTATAACAGTTTCATGTAACATCAGTATTGGAAGTGTTGTATACCATACCTACGTCCACTCTAGTACCCCAACCTTACCCTACCCATATCTGTCTAACATTTACATAGTAACATAGTATTGGAGGTTGTATGAAAACATACGTCCCATCTAGTCCACCCTTTTATACCCTACCCCTAATGTCGTCTAACAGTTATAAGTAACATGGTATGGAGGTTTGGTATAAGAACATAACTCCATCTGTCCAACCTTTATACCCTCCCTAATGTCTGTAAAACAGTTAACATAGTAACATAGTATTGGAGGTTGTATACGAATAACGTTCCATCCTATCCCAACCTTTATACCCTACAAACCATAATGTCTGTCTAAACAGTTAAATAGTAACACAATAGATTGGGAGGGTTTAGCTACGTCCTCTAGTCAACTTTATACCCTACCCTGACTGTCTAACAGTTACATAGTAACATATTAGTGGAGGTGGTTATAAAGACATACGTTCCATCTGTCTAACCATTTATACTCCTACCCATAATCTGTTAATTGTTTACATAGTATTGGAGGTTGTATAAAGACATACGTCCATCTGTCCAACTTTTATACCCTACCCATAAGTTCTAAAAAAATGGTAATAGTGTGACACCTGTATCGGGCGCACTACTCTGTTAGACATGCCCCCTGTAATTGACACTATACTGTATAGACAACCCCCCCATTATGTGGCACTACCCTGTATAGACCGTCCCATGCTATGGAACTGGCTACCATGTATAAACACCCCCCCCTGTGTGACACTACCCTTTATAAGACACACACCCCTCCTTTGGCAGGCAAGTCAACCTGTATAGACATGCCCCACCCCTGTCTGGACAAACCCCTCCCCCTACTTGCTGGTGCCTGACCCTAATTCCTAACGACACACAGAGACCTACGGCAGTTACCCACTCTCCCTATCGGTTGGTCTCCCCCCCCCTCCTTTCTTGGGCAGTTGCCTTAGCTTGGCTTGGTTTTCGGTGCCTTCATGGGTTTGTGTAAATATGTAGAGGTCGCCTTAAGTATTTTCATTTTTTTCAGGGAGCCCAGCCTCATCTTCTATTTCTGGAATATTGGTGCAGTTTCGGCTGAAGTGAAGGGCCTGGGGCGTGGATGCACCCCCCCGGGCTACCTTGTATGGTGGGTAAGCCGACTTCAGTGTTGAATTCAGAAATATTTTTCCACCTGTTCAGGATCGTTTACCAAGTGTTAAGCGCATGGCTGGTGGTATTCCCACCCGGCCCTCTATCGGTTTAAGTAGGTTCTTTATAACATTTCATTGACTTTTGGTGCTTTTTGAGACTGTTATTGTGTATATTTTGCTATTTGGCTGGTTTTCACCTGGTTCACCCCAAGAGCCGCGCCTGAAACACGCATATTCTAGCGACTCACCCATACCTTGCCTCATTAGAGAGGCCGCTTTTTTCCCGTGTTCCAGCCATGGCCATGTGACTGGACTTTACCCTGGTTTTGTCTTTTGACACACCCCCTTTCCCCGCCCCCCCATGCAGTTTTACTCCTTACCTCGTTCTGTCTCTGCTGTGCCCCCACCTGACACTGACAGTCACTGAGCACCATGTGCCGTGAGGATCCGCAGGTGACGATCCGTGGACAACCCAAAGTGACTCTTTCCGGTGGATTATTTGTGTGCTGCCCGTGTAAGCAGGTGGGAGGATCCGGTGACATCCCTGTCCGCAACGGAGAACTTAACCGACCGCTCCTACCTACCTAGCACGCTGGTTCATCGTCACAGATCACCCGACCGGTACAGGACCAGGGACAGGGACTAATTATAATGTGATTATTAACACACTGAATATTATAATGTTATTATTACATACTGAATATTATAATTTTTTATCAATTTATTACATACTGAATATTATAATGTTATTACATACTGAATATGTTAATGTTCTTATTACATACTGAATATTATAATGTTTTTATTCACAACACTGATTTGATAATGTTATTAGTACTACTATATTTATTGTTATTATTGACATATGCAATATGATAAGTGTAGTTATTACATCTTAATATTTAATTGGTTATTATTACATATGAATTATCTAATTTATTCTTCCATACTGAATATTTGTTATTATTACCACTGAATAGATAATGTTATTATTACATACTGAATATTATACGGTTATTATACAAACTGAATATTATATGTTATTACAAACTGAATATTATAATTTTATTAATTACATACTGAATATTAATAAGGTATTAGTACAAACTGAATTTAACTGGAATGTTGGTCTCCCCAAGAACCTATCCACGAAAACGCCCCCTCATCGTTACGCGCCTCAAACTTAGGAGGTCACAGTTGTCGGACAATGTTACCTATTAATGCTGCTTTCTAACTGCGCAATGGGAGGGTTCAAAACCGACCAACCAACTATTACAAAACCCTTTAAAATTAAAAACCTTTTAAAGTTAAACACACTTTAAACACAATCTCTTTAAACTGGACCACTAAACGACTTCGTAACTTCACTATTGATTGTACAATAGAGAAAACAAAAACTGTGTTCGCTTAGCTGGAATGCAAGAAAAATCCAGCCAGCAACAAGCCATAGTAATCATGCTAGACATATCTATTTCTGGGTGTTACCCTAGTTTAATTAAAAACAATACTCTTTTGTAATGTCCCCAGGGTGTGTTACCTACTTTGTTAACTGTTCTTACTGTTACTATCCCACATCATGTATGTATGTATAAATTTTATTTTCTATTGGCAACCCACCATTCCACTTGGGTACGCAGCGCTGCACATTATAAACGCAGAGGGGGCAATTTTACCCAGACTCGCTGGGCAAATATGTGGAGATTTCCTGTTTCACTACCGTTTAGTGCGAGTTTAACGCCAATTTCACGTGGATGCGCGTGATACACAAAAATCACCTGCCACCCGCGCTCCCGATTCAATATCGCGTTTGCGCTGGCATTAGCGCTGGATTTAATTGCTCCATAGCAATCCCTTACTGGCGATAGCGCTCTGGTAATGAGCCACAGATATACAAACGGAGATATTGTCATTATACAGATAAATGAAATTTACAGGAATTGAAAGTTTTGTAAGGCTAAGAATACATCATCTCTTATTATTTATTATTATTGTGGATTTATCAGTGCAACAACTTCCAGGGCTTACAGTTGCATTAATATACGTGAGGTAAACATCCATTCTACATACATGGGTAGTGCAAGTAATACAACGTGTAAATATAAGGGCTAACTATTAATATAATTTTAATATATAATTCCTTCTACATAAATATATGTATTACCGGTACCATACATATATTGGAATTGGTGTGGATGGTGTCATGAAATAGAACGGTTGGTTGGGTGTTGAGTGTTCAATAGGTGTGTGTATCTGTGGGTGTTAGAGGGTATGTTTTTGACCATACGAGACAATATTGCGGCTCTGTGTAATTCCTATATGTGCCAGTTGACCATTGCTATTTTCTGCCACTATTTTCTGAGGTTCTTTTAAGGCTAGGCCACACTGCTGCGTTTTCTCAGTAACGACTGCCGTTAGCACAGATGAAATTGTAAAGATCAGTGCTTTTTTTTCCAATGTGGGTGGCCCCATTCATGAGCTGTGATCTGTTTTCGATTGCGGTGTGATAACGTGGTGGAAACACGCCATGCCTTCCGGTTTAGTGTGGCCTCAGCCTTGTTATCCATGCAGTGTTTATAGCAGGAAGAAACTTCATAAACTGACTATTGAAAAGGGTTGCAACAAAAACCCTATTTCATCAGCATGCTTGAAATCCAGATCGGTTTGACACCTGATTGGGCTTTAATTTTACATTCTGTGGCAATGGGTCTAAATAACAACGCCTGAATTTAATGATTAAAGGACAAGTATATACCCCCCTCGCCCTCGCTCCTCTTCTCACCTTGATACTTTCAATAACTCCTTCTCAAACTCCTCTTCGGTGCTCTTGTGGGTTTATAAATGGTGACTAACGGGTTCCCACACATTAGCACTCCAACCTATCCACCCACCATTAATCAAAATTCCTGGAAACCGCCTTGTCGGTTCTACCCTACCTCGTGCCGACAGATGAATCCCAAAATATGTGGCCATCGAGACCCTATCGCGATTGTATGTTGATCACGAGGTGAAACCTGATGGGCGGTTCCAGGAAATTGATTGAATGTTGCATCGGTTGAGGGAAGAACTAATGTATGGGAACCTTTAGTGACTTCCTTATATTTAAGAGATGGGATCCGGGTCCGACATAAACCTGGATCCGACATTGAACCCCTCGTTTTCTGAAATCCAAAGGACGGATTCCCTCTCCAAATTTTTCGAAGATTTTTTCCTGAGTCTCATTTTCGTAATTTTCTAAATATCTTTGAACGTTCGAAAATCCCAAAAATATGACCGGAGACCAAAACTTTCAAAAATCGAACGTTCCATGCTATTTTTGAAATGATCAAAAATAGCCTCGAACATTTGAAAACATCGAAATTTGTTCATTTCGGATCTCTGGGGTTTTCCTAGAATCCGGCAGAAACAATGTTCGTTTCGGCCATCTCTACTTAGATTAACTGAAGGGTACATGATTCTCCATTCTCCAGCATTTTTTTATTGGAATTGTGTTTCCGTTTCCCTAAGCCAAAATGTTTTATTAAAAAAATCTATTTCCCTTTATTTCAATGCAATTTCCCAACTAAAATCACGAATGTACATCTCATTTTTTTGGAGGGAGAGGAAGTGCGTGTGTCCCCGGCTGGGCCATCTTCTAATACCAGCTAGCGTCAGTTTCTTTCCTCCAGTGCGTTACTTCCTGTAAATAACATTGGTGGATCTTCATCTGTGGAAATCACACGGCATAATATGCATCTCCAATGATTGTTGATTCTTCCTGGTTTAATTTATTTCAAGTAAGTAAAGCCTTTCCTGTCTGTCGGGTTGCCGAGATCAGGCTACACAATTCTAGCATTCTCTCCTATATACAACATATATACAATTAGGAGGGAGAATGTTCGGAGGGGCAACATTCCTTTAGCTTCAGCTGACTCTCCTATACTTTTACCGCCTCAAGGAAATTTTTGGGCGATCAAGGCAGACGCAGAATGCCTCGGACTGCGGTACACCGTTTTATGATAAAAGAATTGTGGAAAAATTTCTAATTCAGAAAAAAGGCCAAGAGCTCCCTATGTGCACAAAAAACCTAAAAATGTTCAGCTGGTGGTTCTGGACTGATGAGTCAGAATTTTAAATATTTAGCTTAAGCAGAAGGCAGTTAGACAGAGATGTGTACAATATGTCGGCAGGGACATGTATGGGGGGTCGGATAAAATATTGTAACAATAAAAGTGTAACTACGGTCTCCATACACGTGTCCTCTACTTAAAATCGTTACATCTTATAGCCTCCAAACAATCCCTGTGGATGTCTCTACCTTCTCTGGTGTAAAGTTTTAAAGGCTTGTAAAGCTACACCAACAGCCAGGATAACAAGTCTATTATAGTCAGTACAGTACAGTAACAGTATTTGAGGTTGAGTAAAAGACTACTTCATCCATCCACAACCCATATAGCCAATATCCTCATTTCCTGCCTAACTGTTGATCCAGAGGAAGGCAAAAAAAACCCCCACCAAATTTATGAAGGGGGAAAAAATTCCTTCCTGACTCCCAAGTGGCAAGGGAATTTCCCTGGATCAACTCTCTACTTTATGCAACAATACCATTAACTTGAACATTCCTTGTTTGCAGAAAACTCTCCAGCTTTTTATTAAACTGACCAATGAACCTGCATAACACGTCCACGGAAGATCAGTCCATAGTGTTTAAATCCGTCTCCAGTGACAAACCCTTTCCCAACTCACGTTATGTATCAATACCATTAACTTGTACACAGTCCTTGTTGTAGAAACTCATCCAGCTTTTTAATTAAACTGACCAATAACCTGCCATAACAACATCCACGGGAAGACAGTCCCATATCTTTACCGCTCCCACAGGACAAAACCCTTTCCAACTCTACTTTATGTATCAATACCGTAACTTGTAACATTCCGTTGTTTGTAGAAACTCATCCAGCTTTTATTAAACTGACCAATGAACCTGCCATAACAACTCCACTGAAGAACAGTTCCATAGCTTTATCTGTTCTCACAGTGACAAAACCATTTCTCCCAACTCTCGTTATGTATCATAACCATTAACTTAACATTCCTTGTTTGTAGAAACTCAATCCCAGCTTTTTAATTAAACTGACCATGAACCTGCCATAAACAACGTCCACTGGAAAGACAGTTCCATAGCTTTACACTGTTGCACAGTGACAAACCATTTTCCCAACTTCTACTTGATGTACAATAATACCAGTAACTTGTAACATTCCTTGATTTTGTATAAACTCATCCAGCCTTTTTTTAAACTGACCAATTACCCTGCCATAACAAACGTCCACGGAAGACAGTTCCATAACTTTCCGTTCTCACAGTGCCAAACCCTTTCCCACTCTACGTATGTATCAATACCGTACTTGTACCAATTCCTGTTTGTAGAAAAAACCATCTCAGCTTTTTTCTTAAACTGCCCAATGACCTTGCCCTACAACGTCGCTGGCAAGACCGTTCCATAGCTTTACCGTCTCACAGTGACAAACCCTTTCCAACTCTACTTTATGTATCAATACCAGTAACAGGTCCCCTTTCTTGTTTGTAGAAACTCCATCCATCTTTTATTACACTGACCAATGAACATCTGCCATAACAACGTCCACGGAAGATAATTCCATAGCTTTAACCGTTCTTCACAGTGACAAACCCTTTCCCAACCTACTTATGTATCAATACCAGTAACCTGTAATCATTCCTTGTTTGCCGAAACCCATCCAGGTTTTATTAAACTGACAATGGAACCTGCCATAACAACGTCCACTCCACTTGAAGACAGTTCATAGCTTTAATTACCGTTCTCACAGTGACACCCTTTCCCAACTCTATTTTGTTCAATACCAGTAACTTGTAACATTCCTTGTTTGTAGAAACTCCATCCAGCTTTTTTATTAAACTGACCAATGACCTGCCATATAAGAACGTCCACTGGAAGACAGTTCCATAGCTTTACCGTTCTCAACAGTGAACAACACTTTCCCAACTCTACGTTATGTATCATACCAGTAACTTGTAACATTCCGGTTTGTAGAACCCATCCAGCTTTTTTATTAAACTGACCAATGAACCTGCCATAACAACGTCCACTGGAGACAGTTCCATAGCTTTACCGTTTCTCACGTGGACAAACCCTTTCCCACTCTACTTTATGTATCAATACCAGTACTTGTAACATTCCTTGTTTGCAAAACTATCCCGCTTTTTATTAAACTGACCACTGACCTGCATAACAACTCCAGGCAGACAGGTTCCATAGCTTTACCGTTCTCACAGTGAACAAAGCCCTTCCAACTCTAACTTAATGTATAAATAACCAGTAACGTTGTCACATTCCTTGTTTGTCGAAACTCATCCAGCTTTTTCTGAACTGACCCATGAACCTGCCATAACAACATCACTGGAAGACCGTTCCATAGCTTTACCGTTCTCAACAGTGACAACCCTTCCTTCCCAACTCGACTTTTGTATCATACCAGTAACTTGTAACATTCCTTGTTTGTAGAAACTCAATCCAGCTTTTTTAATTAATGACCATGAACCCCTGCATAAAAACAAACGTCCACTGGAAAACCAGTTCCATAGCTTTACCGTTCCTCACAGTGAAAAAACCCTTTCACAAACTGAAGCCTTTACGGACACATCTCCATTGAAAAAAACACTGCTCTATCGCCCTTACATAATAAGAATCATAAAAACTTGAAGCTTTATTCTCACAAAATCCACATCGCCAATAAACATAACCGCGAGCCAATAATCCTAGTCGTAAATACAGGGGCAGACACAGACTTATTTACTACGTAACAAGCCGGTTTCACATAATTTTGTTGTTAATTATTTTTTCTCTTTGTTCTATTTGGGTAGGACGGGATTTTTTGGGACCAAACGACAAGGATTTTTCTTCTTTTTCTTCTTAGAGGATTTCTTGGCTCTGGTGCATGATACTAATGTTATTATCTGTGCAGTCCTAATGCCCCTGGCAGATGCCACTGTGATGCCTTCATCAGGCCAGCGTTCCACAATGTATATTTGCCTGTATATTCCCCTTAAAGAAAGTGCATTGGGACAGTGTTTTATTCTTTTACTATACTGGGGTCATTCCTAATCGCCAGGCCCCGCCATTTTTTATTGGTTCCCAGTTGGAGGACCTTGACGTTAATTACCAACACAGACCGCCCTGAAGGGAACTATGGCTGCTTTGGCCGTGCATTGGCGTTCTTCTTCTTTTAACAATTGTGTTGTCCTGAGACGCACGGGAAGGTCAGTTCATTACTTCTGTCCTGTGTGGTATTATGCCATTATTGGTCTCATTGATGTGTCATTGCGCTCCTCCTGTGCTGGGCGAGTGGAAATCCAGCCTTGGGACATAAGACTATTTTTTTTTAAACTTATAGGGATTTTGGGATTAGGGGGGCCCGATGCTGGTAAAAGCTTTACAGGTTGAAAAGCTGGACTGCCAGATCAGGGCTATGTTATGGGAACAATGGATGTAAGTATTGCATTTATATTTCAGGCTGTTTTTTTCTAAACCATACCCAACCCTTTGGACTGTAGGGGGCCGGCTCTCTGCATTGTTGTCAAGTACAGTCAGCAACGGCTATCGTAAATATAATCTAATACTCAAGTAAAGCAAACAGAATGAATTGTTTTCCAGCTACGAAAAATCCTACATGTGAATGGACCATAAGCCTGTTGTTTAGTTTCTTCATGTACCTTGAACCTGGATAGAACTTTCTTACTGTTAAATAAATTCAATATATATAAAGACTTGTCCCGTTCTAGTCAAACCCTTATACCCTACCCAAATGTCTGTTATAACAGTGACAATACTACCTCGTATTGGCGCTTGTATAAAGACATACGTCCATCTATTCCAACCTTTAGACCCTACCCATAATGTCTGTATAACAGTTACATAGTAACATGTATTTGGAGGTTGTATAAAGACATACATCCATCTAGGCCAACCTTATACCCTACCCAATAAATGCTGTATAACAGTTACATATAACATAGGATGGAGGTTGTATAAAGACATACGTCAGTCCTATCAAACCCTTATACCCGACCCATAATGTCCTGTCTACAGTTACCTAGTAACATAGTACATTTGGAAGGTGTATCAAGAAAGACATACGTCCATCTAGTCCACACTTTATACATAACCCTACCCATAATGTGTGATAACAGTTACATAGTAAATATATATTGGAGGTTTATAAGACATACGTCCATCTAGTCCACCTTTATACCCCTACCCAAATGTGTGTATAACAGTTACATAGTACAATAGTATTGGAGGTTGTAAAGACATACATCCATCTAGTCAACCTTATACCTACCCATAATGTCTGTTAACAGTTACATAGTAACATAGTATTGGAGGGTTGTATAAAGACATAGTCCATCTAGTCCCCTTTATACCCTACCCATATGTCTGTATAACAGTTACATAGTAACATAGTATTGGAGGTGTTATAAAGACATACATCCATCTAGTCCAGCCTTTATACCCTACCCATAATGTCTGTAATACAGTTACATAGTAAACATAGTATTGGAGTTTGTATAAGACTAGTCCATCTAGTTCCAACCTATATACCCCACCCATAATGTCTGTATAACAGTTACATAGTAACATAGTATTGGAGGTTGTATAAAGACATACGTCCATCTAGTTCCAACCTTTATACCCTACCCATAATGTCTGTATAACAGTTACATAGTAACATAGTATTGGAGGTTGTATAAAGCACGTACGTCCTCAGTCCACCTTATTACCCTACCCATAATGTCTGGATAACAGTTACATAGTAACTAGTATTGGAGGTTGTATAAAGACTACGTCCATCTAGTCCACTTTATACCTACCATAATGCTGTATAACATTACAAGTACATAGTATTGGAGGTTGTATAAAGACATACGCCATCTAGTCAACCTTTATACCCTACCCATAATGTCTTATAACAGTTACAAGTAACATAGTATTGGAGGTTGTATAAAGACACGCCATCCAGTCCAACCTTTATACCCTACCCATAATGTCTGTATAACAGTTACATAGTACCATAGTATTGGAGGTTGTATAAAGACATACGTCCAGCTAGTCCAACCTTTATACCCTACCCATAATTCTGAATAACAGTTACAGTAGAATATAGTATTGGAGGTTGTATAAAGACATACTCCATCTAGTCCAACCTTTATACCCTACCCATAATGTCTGTATAACAGTTACATAGTAACATAGTATTGGAGGTTGTATAGACTATGTCCATCTAGTCCAACCTTTATACCCTACCCATAATGTCTGTATAACAGTTACATAGTAACATAGTATTGGAGGTGTTAAAGACATACGTCCATCTAGTCCACCTTTATACCCTACCCATAATGTATGTATAACAGTTCAATTAGTACATAGTATTGGAGGTTGTATAAAGACTACATCTCTAGTCCAACTTTATACCCTACCCATAATGTCTGTATAACAGTTACATAGTAACATATATTGGAGGTTGTATAAGACATACGTCCATCTAGTCCACTTTATACCTCACCCATAATGTCTGTATAACAGTTACATAGAACATAGTATTGGAGGTTGTATAAAGACATACGTCCATCATCCAACCTTTATACCCTACCCATAATGTTGTATAACAGTTACATAGTAACATAGTATTGGAGGTTGTATAAAGACATAGTCCATCTAGTCCAACCTTTATACCCACCCATAATGTCTGTATACCACGTTACAATAGTACATAGTATTGGAGGTTGTATAAAGACATACGTCCATCTAGTCCAACCTTTATACCCTACCTAATGTCTGTATAACAGTTACATAGTAACCATAGTATTGAGGTTGTATAAAGACATACGTCTCATCTAGTCCAACCTTTAACCCTACCCATAATGTCTGTATAACAGTTACATAGTAACATAGTATTGAGGTTGTATAAAGACATACGTCATCTAGTCCAACCTTTATACCCTACCCATAATGTCTGTATAACAGTTACAATAGTAACATAGTATTGGAGGTTTAAAGACATACTCCATCTAGTCCAACCTTATACCCTACCCATATGTCTGTATAACAGTTACATAGTAACATAGTATTGGGGTTTATAAAAGACATAACGTCCATCTAGTCCAACCTTATACCCTACCCATAATGTCTGTATCACAGTTACATAGTAACATAGTATTGGAGGTTGTATAAAGACATACGTCCATCTAGTCCAACCTTTATACCTACCCATAATGTCTGTATAACAGTTACATAGTAACATAGTATGGAGGTTGTATAAAGACATACATCCATCTAGTCCAACCTTTATACCCTACCCATAATGTCTGTATAACAGTTACATAGTAACATAGTATTGGAGGGTTGTAAAAGACATACGTCCATCTGTCCAACCTTTATACCCTACCCATAATGTCTGTATAACAGTTACATAGTAACATAGTATTGGAGGTTGTATAAAGACATATACTCCATCTAGTCCAACCTTTATACCCTACCCATAATGTCTTATAACAGTTACATAGTAACATAGTATTGGAGGTTGTATAAAGACATACGTCCATCTGGTCCACCTTTATACCCTACCCTAATGTCTGTATAACAGTTACATAGTAACATAGTATTGGAGTTGTATAAAGACATCTCATCGTACTCAACCTTTATACCCTACCCATAATGTCTACACTACAAGAATTTGTGGAAGCACTCAATTAGGCTAAATTTACAACTACATTTTAGGCGGAAGTGCTACTGATCTGGTCAAAACATTTATACAAACATAAAAAATAATCAATGTCACATTCCTAGGCCCCATATACAATATTCATATTATCTGCACACTGGCATCTTTATAACAAAGGGGTTTTAGTATACATTTACTGTGATCACATGAATGAAAAGCCTTCCAACCACTCAAGGCAACCCAGTCTTGAGGTCCCGAACTAACGTCTAACCTTTTCCATTTCTTTTACTTCAATTACCATTAGCAAACTTTTGCATTTCTCATTCTTACACACTGGATTATTTTTGTATGTGCCTAGATGTGGCATTGATTATCTTTTTCTATTTTTTGTATAAATGTTTGAACAGATCATTAGTCACTTCCGCTAATGTAGTTGTAAATTACCTAATGGGAGTGCTTCACAATTCTTGTATTGTATGTATTTATTGGGAGGCTTGGTCAAGCCTTCATGTGTAATAGCAACCCCAACACGCCCCTTAATGGAAGGTCCTCTGCCTTTAAACCCCTTTCCTGCCACAGATCCGTTATTCACGATCTGTGCAGAGAATGCTTTAACTACTGCCCACAGATCGTGAAATATACGATCTGTGGCTTCGACCCTTTCAAATGTAAAAAAACACCGCGCGCTAGGGCCGACCCGAGGGCAGCATTCATCTGCCCTCCCGATAGCCTTTAAACCTACCCCTGTATGATTTTCTATGGGAGGAGCTATAAGATTATAGCCTTATAACCTACCCCTGTAGTGGATTTCTATGAGAGGAACTGTAAGATTATAGCCTTATAACCTACCCCTGTAGTGGATTTCTATGGAGGAACTGTAAGATTATAGCCTTATAACCTACCCCTGTATGTGGATTTCTATGGGAGGAACTGTAAGATTTATACCTTATAACCTACCCCTGTAGTGGATTTCTATGGGAGGAACTGTAAGATTATAGCCTTAAACCTACCCTGTAGTGGATTTCTATGGGAGAACTGTAAGATTATAGCCTTATAATCTTACAGTTCCAGGATAAGAAACCAGAAGCCACAAAGGGGTAGGTTATAATAAATAATGCACCCCGAACTGTAAATTATAGGGATATTAGAAGTCACCTTGGAGTTCTGTGCCCTGTATAAAGGTACTCGGCCTGCGGGCTCGTGCTTTTATATGGTCACGGAACTCCTCGGTGACTTCTAATATCCTTATAATTTACGTTTTGGGGTGCATTATCCACTATATAATATACAATGATCAGGATAGAGATTTCAATCAAATGCAGGGCTCTTCCCAAACTCGTTGTAACAGCTCGTATTTGTTATTCACTGCCCTAGAGGTTGACGTGTGTGCAGATACTTACCCAGTAGAACCAGGGTAACAGTTTGGATTACAAGAAGCAGCTTCATTGTCACCTTCTATGCACAGAGTTGGTCTCTGGGTTCTGCTCAGTTATTTATATATTTTGAGCAGTGGGAATGTTGGTTTACATCTGCACTCACCAATACTGTAAATCAAACTGGAAACACGACCTCTTGTAAGTGCCATCTCTTTCTACGCATTGAAATTTATTCTTAATTAGATCTGACCAACAGATTGATTTTACGATGCCTGAAGTATTTTTTTTTAAAGATGAAATGAAGGCACCATTGCCTGGTTATCTATGTCCATAACATTGAGTTAGGTATCTTAAACCTAATCCACCCTTCTTCGTGTAGTCCCTTTTTGGAGTTATCTAGACTTTGAGCCAACTGGAAGCCATAACCCAACTGTGTCACATAGTCAAACTTCCTCAACCACTGTTACCCAATTGTGCTACTTGGTGAGCAAAGAGGAATAAGGGGTTTAGGGGATTTACCATGAAATGTTGGTAACTTTAAAGGCCACTCCAGGGTAAAAATATTTTTCCCAATGACTTTTGTACATGGCAGGTAAGGTTGAATACCTGTGTTCTGCTTTAGTTGAAGAGAAATTTTCCTGCATTTGGTTTCCCTTTAATGTCAGTGATGATATTTGACTTATTACAATGTAAACAGTAATTACAAGTCCTTATAAGAATAGTAATTGCATCCCGGCAGTTACAGTCATAAAAGTAAATAAAAGTATTAAAAAAATATTAAATAGTGAAATAATTCTACTAAAGTCATTTAGCTCTGCCCACTCCCCTTACATCAAGGAAGGGGGCGTACTTGAAGTCTGTGCAGATTCTAGAGCAGAAGTGCCCAACTGGGACATGCTGGGGTCCGCATAGCGGCAGACACCAGACCACTCGCTTGGTTGGAACTCACCCTATGGCCTTCTATAACCATGCCCACCTGCTGGACACATAGCTCAGGAAAGGGAGAGATCACCCTAAAACACATTTAACTGTCGAAATAGAGATGGTCAAACTTGCTGGAGTTTCTGTTTGTTTCCGAACTTCAGTAAAACTTCAGAACAAACCCATTAAAGTCAATGGGATAATACAATTTTGGCTAAAAACACATACAATAACTATAGTAACTTACTGTAAATGGCTGTGGCACCTGTGGAAATGGTCTGGGGAACAATGTCAGTGTCACCAAAACTTGTTTAAAACACTTCTTTCTTCATGATCGGGCAATTGGTGGGTTTCGACATGCTACATTCGAGGGTTACGGCCAATTCGAGGGTTACTGAATGATACATTCAACTTGAGGGTTACTGAACGATACATTCAACTTGAGGGTTACTGAACGATACATTCAACTTGAGGGTTACTGAACGATACATTCAACTTGAGGGTTACTGATACGATACTTTCAACTTGAGGGTTACTGAACGATACTTTCAACGTTGAGGGTTACTGAACTATACTTTCAACTTGAGGGTTACTGAACGATACTTCACTATACTGAACAAAACATCATTTCAACAAAAACAAACACAACAAACATCAACCACCATCACAATCACAACACAAAACAAGCAAACACCATCACAAATTCAAAAGCCACTCCAACACAACAATCAAAACAACAAAAAGATCATTCAACAGCACATCAAATTTCACACACATCAAAAACATCACAATTCACAAAACACAACCAAACCAAAACAAACAACAACAACACCAACAAAAAATCAAACAACACACACATCAAACACTCAACAAACAAACACCACAACAACATCCAATTCACACAAATTTTCCCACACAAAACACATCACACACAAACACACACAAAACAATCAACACACACAACACAACAAACAACATCCAACAAACACATCATCAAACCCAACACAACACAACACACACACAAACACACATCACACACACCACCACCACAAAATCAACAGCACAAATCAACAACACAACAACAACACACAACATCACAAAACACAAAAAAGAACAAAAAAAAACACACAAAAAACATTCAACAATCAAACACAACCCATTAACACACAATCACACAAACACAAACACAACAACCACCAACAACAAACACAAAACACGGTGTAGAGTTTTTAAGTGACAGTAGTTAGCGTTTTCTTACCTATTAAATGCCGTATCCCGATATAATTCAAATGGACTTGTTTAGTAATTGTTTACCCACGATCCAAATGACTTCCTCAGTTGAACCGTTGATGCCATAACTAAACATGTTCAGTTTAATTTGGATTAATTAATATATAACCTACCCCTGTAGTGGATTTCTAAGGGAGGAACTGTAAGATTATAGCCTTATAACCTACCCCGTAGTGATTTCTATGGGAGGAGCTAAAGATTATAGCCTTATAACCTACCCTGTAGTGGATTTCTATGAGAGGAACTGTAAGATTATAGCTTATAACCTACCCTGTAGTGGATTTTATGGAGGAACTGTAAGATTATAGCCTTATAACCTACCCCTGTAGTGGATTTCTATGGGAGGAACTGTAAGATTATAGCCTTATAACCTACCCTGTAGTGGATTTCTAGGGGAGGAAACTGTAAGATTATAGCCTTAAACCTACCCCTAGTGGATTTCTATGGGAGGAACTGTAAGATTATAGCCTTAATCTTACAGTTCCAGGATAAGGAAACCAGAAGCCACAAAGGGGTAGGTTAATAATAAATAATGCACCCCGAACTGTAAATTATAGGGATATTAGAAGTCATTGGAGTTCTGTGCCCTGTATAAAGGTCATCGGCTGCGGGCTCGTGCTTTTATATGGTCACGGACTCCTCGGTGACTTCTAATATCCTTATAATTTACAGTTGTGGGGTGCATTATCCACTATATAATATACAATGATCAGGATAGCAGATTCAAATGAGGGCTCTTCCCAAACTCGTTGTAACAGTCGTATTTGTTATTCTAACTGCCCTAGAGGTTGACTGTGTGCAGATACTTACCCAAGTAGACCAGGGTAACAGTTTGGATTACAAGAAGCCGCTTCATTGTCACTTCTATGCACAGAGTTGGTCTCTGGGTTCTGCTCAGTTATTTATATATTTTGAGAGTGTAAGATTATAGCCTTATAACCTACCCCTGTAGTGTATTTCTATGGGAGGAACTGTAAGATTATAGCCTTATAACCTACCCCTGTAGTGGATTTCTATGAGAGGAACTGTAAGATTATAGCCTTATAACCTACCCCTGTAGTGGATTTCTATGGGAGGAACTGTAAGATTATAGCCTTATAACCTACCCCTGTAGTGGATTTCTATGGGAGGAACTGTAAGATTATAGCCTTATAACCTACCCCTGTAGTGGATTTCTATGGGAGGAACTGTAAGATTATAGCCTTATAATCTTACAGTTCCAGGATAAGGAAACCAGAAGCCACAAAGGGGTAGGTTATAATAAATAATGCACCCCGAACTGTAAATTATAGGGATATTAGAAGTCACCTTGGAGTTCTGTGCCCTGTATAAAAGGTACTCGGCCTGCGGGCTCGTGCATTTATATGGTCACGGAACTCCTCGGTGACTTCTAATATCCTTATAATTTACAGTTTGGGGTGCATTATCCACTATATAATATACAATGATCAGGATAGCAGATTTCAAATGCAGGGCTCTTCCCAAACTCGTTGTAACAGCTCGTATTTGTTATTCTAACTGCCCTAGAGGTTGACGTGTGTGCAGATACTTACCCAAGTAGACCAGGGTAACAGTTTGGATTACAAGAAGCAGCTTCATTGTCACCTTCTATGCACAGAGTTGGTCTCTGGGTTCTGCTCAGTTATTTATATATTTTGAGCAGTGGGAATGTTGGTTTACATCTGCACTCACCATACTGTAAATCAAACCGGAAACACGCCTTCTTGTAAGTGCCATCTCTTTCTACGCATTGAAATTTATTCTTAATTAGATCTGACCAACAGATTGAGTTTACGATGCCTGAAGTATGAGGGCACCATTGTCTGGTTATCTATGTCCATCACATTGAGTATAGGTAGATAAGGATTTGCTGTAATGCTTGATTCTTAAACCTAAATCCACCCTTCTTCGTGTAGTCCCTTTTGGAGTTATCTAGACTTTGAGCCAACTGGAAGCCATAACCCAACTGTGTCACATAGTCAAACTTCCTCAACCACTGTTACCCAATTGTGCTACTTGGTGAGCCAAAGAGGAATAAGGGTTTAGGGGATTTACCATGAAATGTTGGTAACTTTAAAGGGCCACTCCAGGGTAAAAATAATTTTTCCCAATGACTTTTGTACATGGCAGGTAAGGTTGAATACCTTGTGTTCTGCTTTAGTTGAAGAGAAATTTTCTGCATTTGGTTTCCCTTTAATGTCAGTGATGATATTTGACTTATTACAATGTAAACAGTAATTACAAGTCCATTATAAGAATAGTAATTGCATCCCGGCAGTTACAGTCATAAAAGTAAATAATAAAGTATTTAAAAAAATATTAAATAGTGAAATAATTCTACTAAAGTCATTTAGCTCTGCCCACTCCCCTTACATCAAGGAAGGGGGCGTACTTGAAGTCTGTGCAGATTGTAGAGCAGAAGTGCCCAACTGGGACATGCTGGGGTCCGCAATAGCGGCAGACACCAGACCACTCGCTTGGTTGGAACTCACCCTATTGCCCGTCTATAACCATGCCCACCTGCTGGACACATAGCTCAGGAAAGGGAGAGATCACCCTAAAACACATTTAACATGTCAGAAATAGAGATGGTCAAACTTGCTGGAGTTCTGTTTGTTTCCGAACTTTAGTAAAACTTCAGAAACAAACCCATTAAAGTCAATGGGAGATACAATTTTGGCTAAATAACACATACAATAACTATAGTAACTTACTGTAAATGGCTGTGGCACCTGGGAAATGGTCTGGGGAACATGTCAGTGTCACCAAAACTTGTTTAAACACTTCTTTCTTCATGATCGGGCAATTGGTGGGTTTCGACATGCTGCTACTGAACGATACATTCAACTTGAGGGTTACTGAACGATACATTCAACTTGAGGGTTACTGAACGATACTTTCAACTTGAGGGTTATTGAATGATACTTTCAACTTGAGGGTTACTGAACGATACTTTCAACTTGAGGGTTACTGAAGGATACTTTCAACTTGAGGGTTACTGAATGATACATTCAAGGGTTACCGAAATCAACCACTACATTCGAGGGTTACAGAATTCAAATGATACATTCGAGGGTTAGCAAAAATCCAACTATAAGGACTATATATACTAAACGAACTGTAAGGACTGTATGTGCTGTACAAACTATAAGGCCTTTATGGACTGTAACCCCATAGTATAGTATAGTGCAGACGCAGTCAGGACCTGTTGGAGGAAGCAGCGGAGGAGCGCGATTACTGGTAAATTTAATGTTTTTTTCATGGCTCCTGAATGGAAGGCAAGACTTAGATCCTTTACCGTGCTTTAAATATTGAGAAAAAGATAGGTTCACTGAGTGGAGATACCCTTTAATAGAGGTACAGTATTCTATTCATTAAGCCCAGAGATTAATTTATGACATTCCTTATGGGAGGTGATATTTTTCAGCACAGGTATCCAGACAGCGACCACAAGATGGGCAAAACGAGTAGATATGTGTACTTTTAGGACAGTTTAAGAAGTCCAGTACTTCATCTTCATGATTATATAAATATATATACAACATGTAGGCACTCTTCTGTTTTTGTCTTGCACAATTTTAGGATGTCTTGTTACTACCATCCAATGTAAGAATGGTACGCTCAAGGGATCTGAACAATAAAAATGATTTATATGTTACAGGTGCACATTGTAATGTTTTGAACCTTCATCACGTCTTATGCATTCATGGATAAAAGTCCTTAGTCCAGAAAAAACCCTTTACAGGGTAGTATTTTACAGCTCTGAGCTGCAGGACACTGTCTAAACTATGTCCTAGCTCTGTTATAATTAAGTGTGGTGAAGGCTGCTCTATTTATTCCCAAATTCCCTTTGAAGCGTACATTTGCAACCTTCAAGTAGCCAATCATCAGAGGTATTGAACAGCAGACCAATCAGCAATTAACTTCTCTAAAACTTGCTCAGCCTATAAGTAGCCAGGCTAATTACTTTATGACAGGCAATTCCAGGAGCTTTACCTATAGAGCCATCTTGTGGTAAAAAGGCTAACTGCATCATACCATCAGTGTGGTACATATAGATTACATATCACTAGTGGCCCTGCACAGCTCCGCAATAATATTATATTAGTATAATTATAATATTAAAAAACAATAACGAAATGGCTTTTTAATGCCAACTAATTTCTTGCGTAAAAAGCTGTGAAAAGCACCCAGATGTCACTATCGCTTTACGTAAAGAAGAGGAGTGAGCTGGATAGCGGATTTCAGTGCAGTGTTCATGCTAATTGTGACTTCTACCTTTAAACCGCTCTCCCATTGGGTGTAACCAGGGTGTGGTCACCACTTCCAGCTAAACTCTGAAAATCTGTGTAGTTTCCATGAACCATGCAACATGGGGTAACACGTTTCTGCTCTTCACACGTGTTATGTCATTCAGTCTGTGGGTGTCTCCTCCCTAGTGTGCATATTGTGTTCATCCTATTATTAGGATTCCTTATTTTTAATGGAAGATGGGAGTCTACAGGAGTGTGAACTATTACAAACTGTTGAAGTGCTGGTGTCAATGGGAACATGTGTTAGTAATGGGTGTATCATGCCCATAAACTACATAACATGAACTCAACAATAATGAATGAACCAGTCAATCACAAAGAGGTGAAATGTACATTTGCATGGGAAACGTAACAAGGAGGAAGTGTACAGTAAAAAACACAACTTAACTTCAATATACTGTCTGGTTTAGATATATACTAGCAACCCCCTGATTCTGTTCAGAATCGTCCCCCATGGCACATACACACACACGTGTCACATACACACACACATGTCACATGGCCAGCGTGAGCAAATGGGTCCAGTGTCCACGGCTGTTTAGTATATATGAAATGCATATATATCGTAGGCATGTTCAAAAATACAGCCACAATTAAGGAGACAGTGTCGGACTGGACTGTTGGGGGTCCACCAGGAAATCAGAGACCAGGGGCCCACCTAGATGAGTTTAGGGGCCAGCCTTACATTTCATTTCTCTATTATCACTCATTTCCATATCTATCTTACTCCTACTGACTCTTATTGTTTATTATAATACAATAAGAGTATATTATATTATACAATAATATAATAAGAGTATTATAATACATTCCTTACTGCACCCTTTGGGTGACTGGGCTGTGGGCCCACCGGGGGATTCCCTGGTAACTCTGTGGACCAGTCCAACACTGTAAGAAGATAGCCAGATGGTGTTCCTATATACTGTAGCATTGACCATTCCTGATACCTTGTGATTATGTATAAAACATTAGGGACTCATTGCATCCATTGGAGGTCCCCCGGAAGGATTAAGACATTTTCTTACATTAGTTGTGCCTTATCCCTACCTTCTCGGGCAGTTGGAGGGAGTTTCCAAGGACATCGGACCACCCCAGAAGTTGGGAGACTCCCTGAGCTGCCGGTAGAGGTTGAATACCTGAGTAAAGTAAAAGGCCAGACATGTCTAATTCCAAATCTCGAGGAAACTTTCCACGGAGAGACTCTTGGTCAAGGACAAGCAGTGATGAAATGTCTAACCCCCTGCTCTGTTACATAATAACATTAAGGCATCACAAATACAATGTAAAAGATGTTGGTAAAACAATGAATGAAATGTTTATCAAAGTGGAATGAGAATATGAGAGGGTGAGGCCGTGTTCCCAGACTGATTCATTCGGATTTCTAGAGATCAGTTAATAAACCGGTTAGCCAAGATTTCCACAACCCTTAATAGACACATAGCAGGAGACTGCAGATTGATGAAGTCATTGACCTTCTCTGAGCACAGAAGACAATAATGAAGATCTTTCATTTCATCCAAGCTGTTGATTGTTGACTTGGGTAAGGATTTTCTAATGGACCATCTTCTTCTGCCACTGAATGTTTAACCATTGTTTCTCCAGTCCAACTCTGCATGTTGTGTGTTTAGAGGAAAGTGACACAGTAGGGTTGCTTGTGAAGGTTCTCATTTCATCCAGGTCATGGTATATCTGTTGTATTCAATCTAGATCACTGGACTTGAAATGTAGTTCTTGAAGACGTTTCGCTAGTCATCCGACTGGCTTTCTCACAATCGAATGACTTTACAAGAATCTGTGGCAATTATGTACCCTGGAAAATCCCAATTAGCATATCACAGCAGGTGTTAAGGCGTTGATGGATAGTGGCTAAGAGGTTGTTTTATAGGAACGCCCAGAGTAAGGTGTCAAAACAGCATTGTCATGGCAGACAGTTGGTGTCGAAACCCCCCCACCTCTATTAGGCTGTTGGTTTCTTATTTTCACATTAAATGGCCTCATTAACACCTCTCTTGAACCAGTCACGTTCTTTGCCAATATGTTACATACAATCTATCCAAAGGTCATGTCCTTTACCTTAACGATGCAGGTACACCGGCTGAGTCCTGACCCGAGGAATTTGGCTCTTCTAGTCCACCCTTTCAAAAACTGGTGACATGTCAGTTACTGTATCTGCCCACAAGCCAACTGACTATATTACGGAGTTTATTCTGTATTTTATAACCAGATATTTAATGATAACTTTCATTCCTTTCTGCCAAAAGAATCTGCCTCTTCTCACTGCTCAATGAGCTTTTTATTAACTTGAGCATGTGCAGAGGAGACAGCAGGTAAAACAGCAGCCAATCATTGGTGTGATGTCAGCAGTCAAAGCCTTGAATTGACTGCTATGGTGGGAGGTCTGGTCATCCTTCTCTGCCAGAGACGGGGACAAATTATCCTATATTAATAAAGCTGTGCTGTGCTGCCGACCAGGTTGTGTCGAACTGGCAGTTCCTATGGATTACTCAACCACTCATAGGGAAAGTATGAAGTCCTCTGCATTTCCTATGACTCACCAGAGGGGGGCTATATTTGGGAACAGTGGGCCCGTATTTTGGGACCAGGGGTGCCCTGTATTTGGGACAGAGGGGACCCTGTATTTGGGACAAGAGGGGGGGCGCCTGTATTTGGGACAGAGGGGGGCCTACTATTTGGTACAGGGGGGCCCTGTATTTGGAACAGAGGGGGGGCCCTGATTTGGGAAGAGGGGGTCCCCTGTATTTGGGAACAGAGGGGGCCCCCTGGTATTTGGATGACAGAGGGGGGCTATATTTGGGAACAGGGCCCTGTATTTTGGACAGAGGGGGGCCGTATTTTGGGGTACAAGGGGGGCCCTGTATTTGGAGCAGAGGGGGTCTGTATTGGGACAGAGGGGGACCTGATTTGGAACAGAGGGGGGACTCTGGCCTTGGGACATGGAGGAGGGGGGCTGTGGCCTTGGGACACCAAGGGCTAGGCCACGCTCGCGTTTGCGCCCGCGATTTTCGCTAAAATGGAAATCGCGGGAACGCAAAAATTCCCGCGATTTCCGATGCGCATGCGATTGCGCGTCCGTTCGCGTTTTGGTAACGCATGCGTTCACCATTTTTGGTGCGTTAACGCATGCGTGTCCATAACGCGAAAGGCGAAAACGCATGCGCAAAACGCGAACGCGAAACGCGCAAGAATCGCGCACACAATCGCGTGCGATAATGCTCGCGATTTTGTGCGCGATTCCTGTGTGGCCTCACCCTAAGGGGGCACTCTAGGTTTCTAGCGCCCCTTATTGTAACAGGCTTAATGTCTAGTTCTTAAATATCTGGTTAGTAAGTGCAAAAAATATCAGTTGGGCAGGTAACTGACAATTGACCAGTTTTCTGTTTTACGGGTGGACATGCCATTTAAACACTGTCAGTGAGATGTAATAAATTTCGCTATTGCAACTAACCTGCGCAGTTTCCAACCCTGTATTGCGAGCGTTAATACATTGCAGAAATGCATTTGGTAAGTGGCTACAATACACTAAGGGAGCATTCTAGGTTTGGGGGGGGGAAAGTCGCAACATTTATTGCATCGCTTGCGCTACGCTAAGTAAAATAATTTGCTACATGGCGCAGACAGTGCAAAACCCTTGTCAACCCGTTAGAACATTGTTAGCGTCAGCTTTCTGCTAATCTTCCCGTTGCCTCTCCTTGAGTTTCGTGTCACCATTTTACAATAGTGGAGAAGTCGCTGTATCGTTATTTTTTAATACTGCACCTTTATAAATAGGTCCCAATGGCTCAATGTTATAACCACTGACCCGCTTGCAACCTTGTCTGGTCCAATATAAAATGTTAATATTAATTTTACTTTTCTTTAGGCGTTGATGGAATTTCTGAAAGTGCTTCAGGTGAGCTAAAAATGAACCACAATCAGCTTAATGTTTGGTTGTCCCTAACTACGGTAAACAGACATTATTTCAACCCCTTCCAGTAAATCCAATGCCAGTGTCAATGACCTATAATCAATGCCAACCACACATGCCCAAACACAGGGGTGTCCCTAGGGTTTTTGACACCTGAAACAACTTTTAAATGCCGCCTTTTGGCAGACAGGTGGCGGCACGATAACTGGGTGTGGCTTCATAAGTGAACATAGGTGTGGCTTGTGGAGGTGGGTGTGGTGGGCTGATTAACACTGACTGGTGGACTGGAGGGCTGACTTAATACTAATTGGTGGACTGGAGGGCTGACTAAACACAGATTGGAGTCCTGGTGCTGAAATGCAGTATTGCAGGAAAGAGGATTTTTTTTAACTGCCGACTTTTAAGTGCTCTGCAGGAGTGCGCCCTGAGCAAATGTTTCAGTTTGCTTCATGGTAGGAGCACCCCTGCCCAAACCCTACATGGGTAGGTCAAACAGGCATGTTCATCCACTCTCCATGCTCGTAATTTTATTCTTTTTATTAAAACATTGAAATGAATAGGGAGATTTTGCATTGTGCACGAGACGTGTTAATAAAACCTATACATGTATGTAGGTGTGTACATCAATAAACTGTACCAGCTCTTTGGAAAGCATGGTTTAATCTTCGTTTTACCTTACAGATTGTGGGAAGCCAGTAAAAGAGGATCGGATTGTGGGAGGAAAGAACGCAAAGAGGGGGCAGTGGCCTTGGCAAGTGAGCTTGACGAAGAAAGAGGGCAAACACTTTTGTGGGGGATCCCTTATCTCTAAAACATGGGTTGTCACTGCAGCTCACTGCGTCTTCAATGATGGGTCAGTTTTCCAAGGGTGTGATTAGTTTCAGATAAAGAATTACTGAATGGGAAAAGTCTTCACTAGGGAAAGAAGGAAATCTTCATTAAAGGACACACAAACCTATAAATGTAACAGTTTAACTTGGAGAGGAAGCAGAAACCTTTTGAGAGTTTTGAAATTTGCAGCGCAGACACACATATTCCCTTACAATAAATGGCCTTTCAAGCCCAATTCAAACTTTAGACTTCCTCTTTCTAGTTAAAGGACAACTCTAAAGCCTCAGAACCACCTGACCAGAAGGCAGAGCAACTGAATTTAAAACGCAGTCATCTGTAGTCTTTATACCTCTTATTTTGATACTGGGGCTGGGAAAGTTACCTAAATAACATAGGGGGTTGTGGCTTTACTTCTCAGCAGTCTAGTAATCAAACAGTCTTCGGTCCAACGACCCATGTTAAGTTCTGGCTACGATGCCTCACTAGATTTGTCTAGTCTATAGGCAAGAAACTTGTTTCCAGTTGGGGCACGAGGGGGGGCAGAGCACCCATCTAAAATATCGTCGGGGGTTCACCCTACGATCGCTCTCAAAGTGGGGTTGTGCGTATCTGGGCGGGACTGTAATCGATTAACGTCAAGGAAAGCCTGTGACTTGAGGCAGGAGTGGGCAGATCACTGCACATGTTTTGTACACACAGCTACTTCATACAGTCTTAACAGGCTTTTAATTACTGTAATACAATTTACTTAGAGTGGGCTTTTTTATAGCTTATTGGGGTTTTTAGGGGGTTTGTTTTTCAATTATGGGATTAAGAAAATTGGATTAGTTTTTCTCCTATAGTTTCCTTTCCTGTCTAAGGAATATATGTAGACACACCGTGAATCTTTATTGAGGAAGGAATATGGTCACCCACATGATCCTCACCTTTTAAATTTGAACTACTAAGGAAAATCTCTATCTAACCTGGTCCTGGGTCACATTTTTAGCTGACATTCCCGTTGTGGTGGGCAAATAAAGTAGGCGTATATGCCTAATTTAATCAAACTCCGCATCCTTATGTAAATGAAGAGCACCACACAGGAATCTTGGAGAAAAACTGAATGATGCTGATATTACTATTGGGAGAAAATATCTTTTTTAAAGCCAATTTAAATATTTCTCTTCATTAAAAACATATTATCACCCTTTATTGTATCTCCGTACATTATATGACTGGGGCCTTTTTGTGCTCTCCTTGTTAGTGACGTAGTTGCGTTATGACCTCATTCACATCCGTTCTTCTTGGGGCCTATAATCTAAGAGTAAACCAGCGAGCAGGAAGTGTCCGTGAAAAGAATAATTATCCAGGTAAAAATCGAAGACGAGAACACACTGCAGACATCGCCTCTTGGAGTCATGCCAGTGGAGATACTGTACACCAAAATACATAACGACCCTACCGCATGCTGTTCTTACTTCATCCCACATCTGAATTTCCGTTGAAGGGGTTCGAAAGTTGGGTGACTGGCTGGGGACATTGGAGATTATGGTGAAAACATTTCCCAATTTTTAAATAATCATATAGATGGGCATCATTAGTTCTGGAAAACACCATAAATAATGGGGCGCGGCACAGGACACGGCGAACACGTACCAAAGTGTTATTGCTGATGACTCCCCAAACCGGTTTCATTGTAGTGGCTTCGGTCGTGAGTGGAGGTAGGAGTTGTATCTACTGTTATTACCAATTGTAATGGCCATGACTGGTTTGGGGGTTTTTGGACAGATACTGTGTTAAAGTACAGGTAGGCCATGGGTTGATTGTATATACGGTTTTACAGCTACTCCCATTGTAGAGGCCATGAGGTTGGATTGTATATACTGTTTATTACCATTGTAGGCCAATGAGGTTGGTTTTGTAGGGTAAGTAACACTGGGTGGACGGGGTTTTGGGTGGGGGGTGCAATGAGCGGGGGAGGGAAGGGGGTACCATGTAGCCCATGCTAGGTTGATTGTATATATCTGTTTATTCACCATTGTAGGCCGGCCCACTGAGGTTGACATTGTTATAGTGACTGTTTAGTTAACCATTGTAGCCATGAGGTTGGGTGTATAGTAGCTTGTTTATGTCAAGGGGGGGGGGGGGGGATGGTTGACCCAGTATAGTGTAGGTCCCGTTAAGTGCGGTCTATTGTCTGTATGGTGGTTACTGTTTAGATGTGTTCTATTTGAGGGGGGGGGGTCTGGGGTCGGCCATGAGGCTATGCTATTGTATATACGTGTTATTACCATTGTGGCCATGAGGTTATGTTTTATATACGTTTGATAGTGATTACAATTAGTAGAGGCCATGAGGCGTTTCGAATTGTGCTGACCGGTAACGGATTTCTATCTACCATTGTAGGCATGAGTTTGATTGTATCATACTGGGTTTAATTCCATTGTAGGCCCAATGAGGTTGGTTGTTATACTTTTATTACCATTGGCCAGGGTCACCTGAGGTTGATTGTTATATAAGCAAGTGTTTCTTATAGGAGTGGTTTGTGCAGGGATGAAGAGTGGGTGAAAGAGGTGTGGGGGAACAGGGGAGGAGGGGGAGGTAAGCGGGGGGCTATACGCATTGCGGGCCAGGATGGTGAAAGGGGGGTTTATCCTACTTTTTCTTACCGGGGGGGGATTTTGCTCCACGCCCGAGGTGGGTTGTATATACTGTTTATTCCCATTGTAGAGCCATGAGGTTGATTTGTTATTACTGTTTATGGTAAGGGGGGCCAGAACTGTAGGCCCTGAGGGGGGGGGTTGATTTTTAATATACTGGTTATTGTCATTGGTAGCCTGAGGTTGATTGTAGTCTAACTGTTTCATATTACCATTGTAGGCCATGTGTTGATTGTAATATACTGTTTATATTATACCCATGTAGTAGACAGGGGTTGGTTGTCATATACTGTTATTACCATTGTAGCCCTGGAGGAATTTGATTGTAATATACTGTTTTTACCATTGTAAGGCCATGAGTGGAGTGTGTGTATATACTGATTTATTGCTCATTGTAGGCCATTAGGTTTTGATTGTATATCTGTGTTATTACCATTGTAGGCCAGAGGATTTGATTGTATATACTGTTTGCGTGTAAGCCATTGTAGGCCATGAAGGTTGATTGTATATATTGTTTATTACCATTCTAGGCCATGAGGTTGATTGTAATATACTGTTTTAGGTTAACCAGTATAAAGTGGTGCAAATGAGGTTTGATTGTTTGGCTTGTTTATTACCATTGAATGACATGAGGTTCTGGTTTATATAACTGTTATTAGCCATTGTATGCCATAGGTTGATTGTATAAATACTGGTTTTATTATTACATTGTATAGCCATGACAGGGTTTGATTGTAAATAATAATCCTGTTTATTACCATTGTTTTTTTTTTATCCAGTGGTCATGAAGGGGACTGCCCTGGGTTTATTTGTATATACCGTTTAAATTACCAGGTGCCATCAGTGGATTGTAATACTGTTTTATTACCATTGTAGACACAATCAGATTTTTGGTATAACTGTATGGGTATGTACATTGTAGGCCATCAGAATTGATTGGTATATACTGTTTTATTTTACCATTGTAATGCCATGAGGTTGATTGTATATACTGTTTATTACCAATGTTAGGACATCCAGATTGACAGTGTATAAGGTACTGTGGTGGTAATTACCTGTGGGGTGATTATAGGCCGGGGGTGAAACGGATGGGCAAAAAAGCTGTGGGGTGGTCTCTCAGGGGGCATTGTATAGTGGGCACAATGTGGTGAATGTCAGTAAGTAGGGGTACCATGTGGCCATGGAAGTTTTGATTTTATCCTATGTGTGCTTACCATTGTAGGGCAGTCAGAATTGATTGTAATATACTGTTTTATTACCATTGTATGGCCATCAGATTGATTGTATAGATAACTGTTTATTAACCATTGTAGCAATCAGATTGATTTGTATATACTGTTTTATTAACTCATTTAGGCCATAGGGTTGATTGATACTGTTTATTACCATTATGTCAAGGTAAGCCATCATACTTGTTGATATAGCTGTCTTAGTATATCTACCAGTTGTAAGGAGCCATCAGATTGATTGTATATCCTGTTTATGATGTGTGCACAACCTTAGCTCAGGCCAAGCTCCATATTGATTGTAATACTGTTAGTACCATGTAGCCATCAGAGTGATTGTATATACTGTTTATTACCATTGTAAGGCCATCAGATGGATTGGTAATATACTGTTTATTTTACCATTGTCGCCATCAGATTGATTGTATATACTGTTTTATTACCATTGTTAGGGCCATCACGTATGTATTGCTGTATAATAAACTGTTATGTAGTGTATACTACTGTCATTGTAGGCCATGAGGTTGATTGTATATACTGTTTCTTACATTGTGCCATGAGGGTTGATGTGGTATATACTGCATGGGACATTGTCATTTTAGGCCATGAGGTCATTATACGGGAAGTTGTATTACATGTGTGAGAGGTGACGCAGACAGGGGTGTGTGTTTAGTAGGTCGAGTGCGCCTGAGGGTTGATTGTATATTACTGGTTTATATACCCCTTGTAGGGCCATGAGGGGGGGGGGGTGGGTCGTTTGTGACAGATACTGTTTTATTTATCGCCAGTGTTAGTCCCTGACGTTGATTGTATATACTGTTTTTTACCATGATAGCCATGAGGTTTGATTGTAATAACTGTTTTTAATTACCATTAGGCCATGGTTGATTGTATATACTGCTTTTATTACCATTGTAGGCCCATAGAGGTGATATGTATTCCTGGTTTATTTACCAGTTGTAGGCCTGAGGTTGATTGTATATACTGTTTATACAAGCGCTGCGGGAGTCGAAGTGACCATTGTAGGCCATGAGGTTGAGTTGAATACTGTTTATTAGACCCATTTGTGGAACCACGAGGTTAGGTTTGTGATAATCACCTAGTGTTATAATCGCGGCCGGGGCGGTACCAATTGTGGGGCCATGAGGTTGGATGTATGTACTGTTTAGTATTCCTGTTGTCATGCCATGATGTTGAATTGTAAATAGCGGTGGTTTTTTTTAACGAAGGGGTGCATTGAATGGCACCAGATCATTGGAATTCTCCGACTGGTGCTAAGCCTGATGAAAGTGGGTGTGTGCAGCTATCAAACCCATTTTGAAAATATGAACCATTCATGCCAATTCATGTCTCTATGATCCCTGGAGGCAAACCGCTAGGATTTTTAATTTAAAAATAAGTGCAGATGTATTTTTATGATTTGATTGCCACTGTGTTGGAACTCAATTCACATCCTTTCCCAATTGTAATTACCAATCTACCCAAATGGGTGGCTAAAAAGAGAAAAGGAAAGACTATATCCTGCCCTTTCTATCATAAATGTTATTCACATTCAGGTATTTTATGCTACCAGTTTTTCGTGAATAAAACGCGGACCCATTCAATCAATCACGGGCAGTTTTGGAAAGCTTGCATGATACAGAATTTGTATATCGTTTTTTTCTATTGTGTAGGAATACAATTTGCATCCATAAAACCAGAATCATAAAGTTTTCTTAGCTACAAAGCTGTTAAATGCATCTATTCAATAATTCGTTACACAAATGAAACACTGATGTACAGATTTTGGAATTTCCATTTTCCGTCACTGTAATCATTAATTTAACAAGCTCTTACTGTGTGTGTTCTTTAATCCTAATGTTTAACATTCTCCTGTTGGCAGGAGATTCCCAGGGATACTTTGCAAGAGGTATTTGAGTGCCCTTGATTGATTCTCAGAACCGTGCAAACGTTTCTTATCACAATGGAGAACGGCACTTTACAACAGATGAAGAGTTGGACGTTATAAGAGATACTATATGCGCAGACTGCGGTACTTTTGATGGTGGAAAAGATGCTTGCCAGGTGGTGATACATCATGAGCCTATACGAGGTGTTATAGGCAAACATCGGGAAACTAATAATTTTCTTCCCCAACCACCATTGTATCAAATTTTTTTTGTTTGAAGGTCTGCCCCTATAGATCTACAACGTTCTTATATTCAATGTGCAGCTGTCAAATCCAAGTTTTCCTCTGCTCTCAAAACTATTCTCTGTGAGTAGTGTTTTTTCTGTAAGCTGAAAACGGTGTGACAGTGTATTTGAGAAGTTCTGAATGCTTTGTCAGGCCTTGATGCAGTGGTTTGTTGGGGAAAAAGTCTAGGTCGATGGAAGTGGGAGTGGTTAAAAAACGAGGGAGAGGGATACGCCTCCTACACAAATGTGGTGCTGTTTGAAGGCATGCAGCAAACCCATCCAAATCAGAGTAAGTGCTAAGTAACATATATCAATTTAGATTAAGATTGTATGAGCAAAGTCATTTTTCAGTCATGTAATCGCCTTTCACTGTGGTATTGATGACGTGTATGCCCATTCTACGAACGAAATTAATAAAAAGTAACTATTTGGGTACTTCCCTCAATTCCGCGTGACCCAGACATGCGCGTTTTGATTATTGCTTTGCCAAGGGCTGAAAAATAACTTATAATTTCTAGAAATGAAGTATATACCCAAATGATATACAGTTTACAAGCGCCGAACTTTATTTCCCACTTCTACGGGTGATTCTGGGGACCTCCTTGGAATTTGTTTTCAAATAACACATGTGGTTCTTGGTGGAGTCGCTAGTTATGGATAAACTGTGTGTTTTTACCGTTCCGCGCCTACGTGTGTACACGCTTTAACTGCCTATGGGTGGGACTGGAGTAATGAAAACACATGTAGAATGACTTCCCCTGTGGTGCTTATTTGTTGGAGGCAGTCATCTGTCATACCATCAAACTTACCAATCCTTTTCAGGTTCCCAGTCCTGATACAACTGAATATTTAATTTTCTTTCTTTCTAACCAGGGAAGCAGGGGGCGAGCTACCAGGAACAGGGGCGTAGCTCCCAGGGAAAGCATGGGCTTAGCTACCAGGAAGCAGGGGCGTAGCTACCAGGGAAGCAGGGGCGTAGCTACCAGGGAAGCAGGGGCGTAGCTACCAGGGAAGCAGGGGCGTAGCTACCAGGGAAGCAGGGGCGTAGCTACCAGGGAAGCAGGGGCGTACTCCTATGGAAGCAGGGCTTAGCTACAGGAAGCAGGGGCGTTAGCTACCAGGAAGCAGGGGCGTAGCTACCAGGTGTGTGAAGGCACGGGCGTCCAGCTACACAGTGAACAGGGTCGTAGCACCCAGGGAAGCAGGTCATAGCTCCAAGGGAAGCAGGGGCGTAGCTACCAGGGAAGCAGGGGCGCAGCTACCAGGGAATGCTAAATGCAATGATGAATGGATGCAAACAAGGGGACTACTAAAAGGTAGGGAAGTTGTCCAGGCCTTGATGTGGGGGTGGATATTAAGCTGAGGAGCCATTGAGTCTGGGTCCAAATGCCAGATGGGCCGAGGCCCAAATTTCACATCAATACCCCAAGGTTTATACCCGATTGTTAATATTTCCGTCATACAGGAAAACCTTCAGAGGGGATTTACAAAATACAGCAGAATATCCGATCCTCCCCTATAGTATTTCAATACATGTACATGTTTTCTTCTATATTTGTCCTTTAATGCACAGGAAATTCACACAATGCCAGAGGATGAACCATTGGATTCCAAACAAATCCGAGAATAAGGAAAGGAAGTTTCATTCTACCATTCCTGTCAGATCTAACGTGGAAATGTGCTTCCACAGCACGTGTGTCTGCTGTGTCTGGATACTTTCCTCTGCTTTTTGCATTGACATTTACATGGATCCATAAGGGTGCACACGTAAAGGGGAAGTTCATTTTTTAAATACAAGTAAAAGAGCAGTATTGTTCCAACCGTAATGACCTTAACCTGCCCAAGTGGGGTCAGCAATTTTGTCTGTCTGACTCCGTGTGCAGGACCCCTAATAGAGACCGTTATTATAATGTCAGCTCACTAACGTCAACAGCAGGGAGTAGCAAGGGGTATAAATTCAACCGATTTTTCAGAAAGGGAGATAATATGTAGAATAACTAAGTATGTGTAATATAAACTAAGAATTTTAAAAATACTATTTTCCCTTTAAAGGGCAACTCCACCCTCATAATAACATCTTTTAGAAAGAATGGGACCTTTAAAAATATGTTGATATATTCATAGTTTTGTCCGATGAATTCATTACTGTAATTGCCTGCTATGCTTCTGGATGCCTCATGGAAACTGAGCAATGTTAGAAACCTGTACTGAGCCTTACTGGAGCCTGGGCATGCTCATAAGAGGCGACAGGGTATGTAACATTCAGCATTGGCTGTGATGTCAGTCTGTCCAATCCATAACGTACATTTACTAAACTGGAAGAACCAGGAAGGCAGAAACAGGGAAACAGGACATTGTGAGGGATTTCATGGTTAGATACTTACCACCATACACCTTTCACAATTCCAACTAGTACCGTTTAGGGTTTTGGGGGGGTATTTAAACTGTAATGTAGGTTGTCATTTATGTGAGGCTGGACTATGCCCTTTACTAACTTTCCCTGGGTGTTAATAACTTTTCCTTTTAATAAATATAATTATCGAGCTGTAACATTCCTTTAGACAGCAATGATTTGGTACCAGCAATACTTCAGGGGATTGGCAAAACCCATCGTCATGTATCTCTATTGAAACCCGCTCCTGTGCTTGGAGCAGAAAGGTCATATTAAAGACTTGTAAGGGAACCTTTTCCCCTTGTGTGGCTGGTCTCCCACCACTGCCACTGGCCCAGCACTGAACGTCTGTTCAATATGGCCCTGATCTGGCAGCTTGGTTCCATGAACAGTTTTTAACATGATCCCCTAAGATTTCAAGGGGACAAGTCAGATTTTTTATATGATGGTTATTAAGTCCCGTAGTCATGGGTATTAGGGCTCATCTGTGGTGACCGACATGGAAAGTAAAGACAGAAATGGATACAAAACAGATTCGGAAGCAGGAAGGATGGTCATGGTGGCATATGAAGATGGTAGATAATTTGTACAGATATGCACCCAAACAGAAGAGAGCTCGCAACACCCGACCCACAGAGTGACGAGAGACTGCACACCCACACACAGAGAAACGACGACACTGCACACCCACACACAGAGACGAGAGACTGCCACACCCCACACACAGAGACGAGAGACTGCACACACCAACACACAAAGCCTAGAGATACTCCTCACACCCACACACCGGACGAGAGCTTGCAGCACCCACACACAGAGACGAGCATACTGCAGCACAACCCACCAACACATGAGACGAGACACTGCAACAACCCAAAGGGGGGGGGGAGAGCACGAGACGTGACGAGACAGACTGCTACACCCACACATAGAGAGACAAAGACTGCACACGCCACACTCACGAGAACGAGAGAACTGTCACACCCACCACTTAGTGGGAGCGATCACGGAGACGAGACTGCAACACCGCGAACCACCCGAGACGAGAGACTGCCATCCCACACACGGACCGACACAGGCGAGCGAGGGGAAGTAAGGCTAAGTGCAGACACCCACACACAAGAGAGACTGCACACGCCCCACACGAGACAGAGACTGCACACTCCAGCAAGCCGAGACGAGCGACTGCACACCCACACACAGACGAGAGACTTCACACCCACACACAGAGACTAGACTGCACACCCACACACAGAGACAGAGACTGCACACGCCACACACAGAGCGAGAAGACTGCCACCCACCACATCATAGAAGAGAGACTTGCACACCCACACACATATTAAAGAGAGACTGCAACAACCCACACATCATAGTATATTGAGAGACTTTGCACACCCACACACAGAGAAGAGAGACTGCACACCCACACACAGAGACGAGAGACTGCACACCCACACACAGAACACAGACGAGTGCTGGTGCACCCTCAACAGAGACTAGAGACCTGCACACCCCAATCAACAGAGACATAGACTGCACCCCCACCGAGACGAACCATTGCACACCCACCACACTAATCGACGAGAGAGACTGCACCCGCCACACACAGAGAAGAGAGCTGCACAACCCACACCACAGAGAAGAGAGACTGCACACCCACACACACAGAAGAAGAAGAGACATGGCACACTGCCACACACATATAGTAGAGACGGCAAACCCCTATCCACAACAGCGAAGAGCCTGCGAATCTAACGGGAGAACTAGCAGAAACAGCCCACACGACAGAGGAAGACGAACTGCAGCACCCACACACAAGAAGATAGGACATGCAAACACCCAAGCCCAATTCAAACTTTAGACTTCCTCTTTCTAGTTAAAGGACAACTAAAGCCTCAGAACCACACTGAACCAGAAGGCAGAGCAACTTGATATAAAACCAGTAATCTGTGTCTTTCCTCTTATTTTGATACTGGGTGCTGGGAAATTTACCTAAATAACATAAGGTTTGTGCTTTACTTCTCAGCATTCTAGTATCAAACAGTTTGGTCAACGACCATTATGTTCTGCACATGCTCAGTTCTTAGCTATGGCAGAAACTTGTTCCAGTTGGTCACACCCATTAATAATCTCTAGCCAATCCTTTTACAGGACAGATAAAGCAAGGAAGCCTGTGACTGAGGTCAGGAGGTGTGGCCTGTCACTGCACATACACACAGATACTTCATACAGTTCTTAACAGGCTTTGATTTACTTTAATACAATTTACTGGAGTGGGATTTTATAGCTTATTGGGGTTTTTAGGGGGGTTGTTTTCAGATTCTGGAGTGTAAAAAATTGGATTTAGTTCTCCTTTAAGTTTCCTTTCCCTGTCTAGGAATAATGTGTAGCACCAGTGATCTTTATTGAAGGAATATGGTCAACCCACCGTGATCCTCACCTTATTTGAACTACAGGAAAAATCTCTACTTCTAGGACCTGGTCCTGGTCCAGTATTTTAGCTGACATTCCCGTGTGGTGCAAATAAAGTAGGCGTACATGCCTAATTTAATCAAGACTCCGCATGCCTTATGTAAATGAAGAGACCACACAGGAATCTTGGAGTAGAAAACTAGATGATGCTGATATTACTATTGGGATGAAAATATCTTTTAAAGACAATTTAAAGATTTCTCTTCACTTAAAACACATATTATCACCTTTTATTGTATCTCCATACATTATATGACTGGCCTTTTTGTGCTCTCCTTTTAGTGACGTAGTGCCTGTGACCTCATTCACCGTTCTTCTTGGGGCCTATAATCTAAGTAAACCAGCAGAGCAGGAAGTGTCAGTGAAAAGAATAATTATCCATGAAAAATTCGAAGACGAGAAACACACTGCAGACATCAGCCTCTTGGAGCTTGCCAGGGAGATACTGTACACAAAATACACCCTACCCATCTGTCTACCTTCATCCCACACTGAATTCCGTGCAGGGTCGAAATGTTGGGTGACTGGCTGGGGACAATTGGAGACTTATGGTGAACATTTCCCAATATTTATAATATCATATAGATGTGCATCATTAGTTCTGGAACCATAAATAAAAAACAATGAATGGCCAAAACGCTTTCATTGTAGGCCATGAGGTTGATTGTATATACTGTTTAGTCCAGTGTAGGCCAGGGAGGTTGGTTGTATTATACTGTTTATTTACCAGTGTATGCCATGAGGGTTATTTATATACTGTTTTTTTTAACCATGGGTAAAGCCATGAGGGTTACTTGTAATATTACTGTTTATTACATTGTAGGCCATGAGGTTGGTTGTATATACTGTTTATTACGCATTGTAGGCCCTGAGGTTTGCTTGTATAATGCTGTTTATTGTCATTGCAGGGCCATGAGTTGCTTGTAATATACTGTTTATACCATTTGTAGCCATGATGTTGTTGTAATCCTGTTTATTACCATTGTAGGCCATGAGGTTTGATTGTATATACTGTTTATATTACCATTGTAGGTAGGCCAGATGGTTGATTGTATATACTGTTTATTTCCATGTAGGCCAGGAGGTTTGGTTGTATATACTGTTTATTACCATTGACAGAGCCCCCTGAGGTTTATTGTATATACTGTTTATTGTCTTGTAGCCATGAGGGTTGATTGTATATCTGTTTATGGTAAGCCATTGTAGGCCATGAGTTGATTGTATATACTGTTTATTACCATGTAGGCCCTGAGGTTGGTTGTAATACTGTTTATACCTTGTAGTCCATGAGGTTGAATGTATATACTGTTTATTACCATTGTAGGGCCCTGAGGTTGATTGTTATACGTTTATTGTCATTGTCGGCCATGAGGTTGATTGTATATACTGTTATTTTACTCATTGTAGTGGCCTGAGGTGATTGTATATACTGTTATTACCATTGTATGACATGAGGTTGGTTTGTATATACTGTTATTACCATTGTAGTAGGCCCTGAGTTTGATTGTATTACTGTTTTATTATACGCATTGTAGGGCCATGAGGTTGATTTGTATATACTTCGTTTCATTGTCATTGTAGGCCCATGAGGATTGTATTGTATATACTTTCTTTATCTACCATTCTGTATGGCCATAGGTTTATTGTATAACTTGTTTATTACCATGTTAGGCCATGAGGTTGATTGTCTAGTTGTTATCTACCATTGGTAGCCATGAGGTTGATTGTATATACTGGTTTATATTACCATTGTAGGCCCATAGGTTGATTGTAATATTACTGTTTATTTAGATCTACCATGGTAGGATCATGAGTTGTTGTATATTACTGGTTTATTACCATTGTAGGCCCATGAGGTCTGGATTGATCTATTACTGGTTTATTACCATTGTAGTCCATGAGGTTGATTGTAATAATACTGTTTATTACCATGTTAGTCCTGAGGTTTAATTGTACTATCCTGTTTATACTCATTGTAGGCCATCATATTGATTGTATATACGGTTTATTGTTACCATTGTAGGGCCCCATCATAGATTGATTGTATAATTACTGTTTTTATTACCTTGTAGCCATCAGTTGATTGTATTACTGTTTATTACCATTGTAGGCCATAGGTTGATTGTATATACTGTTATATTATACTACCATCGTAAGGCCATCGATTGATTGTATATACTGTTTATTAACTTGTAGGCCCATCATATGATTGGTAATATACTGTTTATATTACCATCTGTAAGGCCCATGAGGTGATATGTATATACTGTTTGATTAACCATTGTAGCCATCAGATTGATTGTATACTACTGTTTAATTACCATTGTTCGGCCTCAACGATTGAATTGTATATTACTGTGTTATTATTACATTGTCGTGCCATCAGATGATTTGTTACTATACTGGTTTATTACCATTGTAGCCATGAGGTTTTTATTTGCTATCTACTGTTTATTATTATTACCATTGTAGGCCATCAGATTGATGTAGATCTGTTTATTTACATTGTAGGAGGCCACAGATTGACATTGTAATATACTGTTTATTACCATTGTATGCCACCAATTGAATTGTCTATACTGTTTAATTACCATTGTAGACCACTAGTATGGATTGTATAATACTGTGTATTACCCATTGTAGGCCAGCAGATTGCATTGTATATACGTTTATTACCATTGTTAGGCATAGGTTGATTGAATATAATCGTTTATTTACCATTGTAGGCACAGAGTTGTTTGTATATACTGTTTATTACTATGTGCCGAGTTGTTAAATGGTATTGCTCAGATTAGCTTGAGGTATGACTACTGTTATTATATTGTATTATTTCTGCATGTAAGGCCATGAGGTTGGTTGTATATACTGTTTATTTACCATGTAGGCCATGTGGTGATTGTATATACTGTTTATTATCATTGTAGCCATGACGGTTTGATGCGTATATACTGTTTATTACCATTGTAAGGCCATGACGGTGTGTATTATATCTTGTTTACTATTGTGGCCTGAGTTGATTGTATACTATGGTTATTACCATTGGTAGGCCATGATGTGTATAGATGTGTACATTTAGGCATAGTCTTGTTTATTAACCCATTGTCCGAGCCATAGACGGTTGATTGTAATACTGTTTATACATTTGTCGGCCTGATGGTCCCTTCCATGTGTACTAGACTTGTTGATTTACCATGTGTAGGCCATGGAGGTTATTATGTTACATTATCTGTTTATTAATTACCATTGTAGGCCATTTGAGGGGATTGTATATTACTGTTTATGTCACCTGTAGGCCATGAGGTTATGATATAACTGTGTATTACCATTGTCGCCAAGAGTGTGATTCGGTTATGATAACCTTGTAATTTCGCATTGTAGGACCATATGAGGTTGTTTTTGTCATTATACTATGTTTATATACAATTGTGGCCATAGGTTGGTTATGTTATAGTACTGTTTATACTTGTAGGCCATCAGGTTAGGTGTATATACATGTTTTTTGTCATTGTAGGCATGAGGTTGTTGTATATATGTTATTACATTGCGTAGCATGAGGTTGATTGATTGTTACTGTGCCCCATGCAGGTTGATTGTAATATGCCCTTATTACAATTGAGGCCCTGAGGTTGACTTGTATATTACTGTTTATTACACCATTGTAGAAACCATGAGGTTATTTTGTATATATGTTTATATACATGTATGCCATAGGCATTTGATTGTATATAACTGTTTTATTACCATTGTTAGGCTAAAACATGAGATTGTATTGTATCTACTGTTTTATAGTACAATTGTAGGCCATCAGATTGATCCTGGTATATACCTGTTTACCTTACATTGTAGGCATGCCATATGTATTTATACATACTGTTTAAAACATTTATCCATTGTGAAGCCCATATTGAGGTTGAATATCTGTGTATTGGTATGTTATATGTATTTACTACGTTTTTACGTTTCATTGTAGCCAGCAGAGTGATTGTATATACTGTCTTTAATGCATTGTAGGCCACTAGATGTTGATTGGTAGTCTACTGTTTTTTTCACCATATGTATGAGCCCTGAGTAGATTCCGTAATACTGGTTTATATACATTGTAAGGCCATGAGGTGATTGTATATACTGTTTATTACCATTGTAGGCCATGAGTTTAGAGTGTATATACTGTTTATTACCATTGTAGGCCATGAGGTTGATTGTATATACTGTTTATTACCATTGTAGGCCATGAGGTTGATTGTATATACTGTTTATTACCATGTAGGCCATGAGGTTGGTTGTATATACTGTTTATTACCATTGTAGGCCCTGAGGTTGATTGTATATACTGTTTATTGTCTTGTAGCCATGAGGGTTGATTGTATATCTGTTTATGGTAAGCCATTGTAGGCCATGAGTTGATTGTATATACTGTTTATTACCATGTAGGCCCTGAGGTTGGTTGTAATACTGTTTATACCTTGTAGTCCATGAGGTTGAATGTATATACTGTTTATTACCATTGTAGGGCCCTGAGGTTGATTGTTATACGTTTATTGTCATTGTCGGCCATGAGGTTGATTGTATATACTGTTATTTTACTCATTGTAGTGGCCTGAGGTGATTGTATATACTGTTATTACCATTGTATGACATGAGGTTGGTTTGTATATACTGTTATTACCATTGTAGTAGGCCCTGAGTTTGATTGTATTACTGTTTTATTATACGCATTGTAGGGCCATGAGGTTGATTTGTATATACTTCGTTTCATTGTCATTGTAGGCCCATGAGGATTGTATTGTATATACTTTCTTTATCTACCATTCTGTATGGCCATAGGTTTATTGTATAACTTGTTTATTACCATGTTAGGCCATGAGGTTGATTGTCTAGTTGTTATCTACCATTGGTAGCCATGAGGTTGATTGTATATACTGGTTTATATTACCATTGTAGGCCCATAGGTTGATTGTAATATTACTGTTTATTTAGATCTACCATGGTAGGATCATGAGTTGTTGTATATTACTGGTTTATTACCATTGTAGGCCCATGAGGTCTGGATTGATCTATTACTGGTTTATTACCATTGTAGTCCATGAGGTTGATTGTAATAATACTGTTTATTACCATGTTAGTCCTGAGGTTTAATTGTACTATCCTGTTTATACTCATTGTAGGCCATCATATTGATTGTATATACGGTTTATTGTTACCATTGTAGGGCCCCATCATAGATTGATTGTATAATTACTGTTTTTATTACCTTGTAGCCATCAGTTGATTGTATTACTGTTTATTACCATTGTAGGCCATAGGTTGATTGTATATACTGTTATATTATACTACCATCGTAAGGCCATCGATTGATTGTATATACTGTTTATTAACTTGTAGGCCCATCATATGATTGGTAATATACTGTTTATATTACCATCTGTAAGGCCCATGAGGTGATATGTATATACTGTTTGATTAACCATTGTAGCCATCAGATTGATTGTATACTACTGTTTAATTACCATTGTTCGGCCTCAACGATTGAATTGTATATTACTGTGTTATTATTACATTGTCGTGCCATCAGATGATTTGTTACTATACTGGTTTATTACCATTGTAGCCATGAGGTTTTTATTTGCTATCTACTGTTTATTATTATTACCATTGTAGGCCATCAGATTGATGTAGATCTGTTTATTTACATTGTAGGAGGCCACAGATTGACATTGTAATATACTGTTTATTACCATTGTATGCCACCAATTGAATTGTCTATACTGTTTAGATTACATTGTAGGGACCACCTGAGGATGGATTGTATAATACTGTGTATTACCCATTGGTAGGCCAGAGGTTGCATTGTATATACGTTTATTACCATTGTGAGGCCATCAGGTGATTGAGTCATAATGTTTTATTACCATTGTAGGCTCAGAGTTGGTTGTATATACTGGTTATTACTAGTACCTATTGTTGATAGTATGCCTCAGATTAGCCATTGTAGTATACTTGTTATATATTGTATTGGATATACGTCATGTAGGCCATGAGGTTGATTGTATATACTGTTTATTACCATTGTAGGCCATGTGGTTGATTGTATATACTGTTTATTCATTGTAGCCATGACGGTTTGTATGGTATATACTGTTATTACCATTGTAAGGCCTGGGTTGTATTATATGTTGTTTTTACTCATTGTGGCCATGAGGTTGATTGTATATAACTGTTGATTTACCATTGTAAGGCCATGAGTGTTGTGATGTGTAACCTTGTAGCTAGGGTGTCTTCTGTTTATATACCCATTGTCCGTGCCATAGCGGTTGATTGTAATACTGTTTTATTACATTTTGTAGGCCATGATGGTTTTCTTTTTTTCCATGTGGTTATAGACTTGTTATTCCCATGTGTAGGCCATGGGAGGTTGGATTGATTTAATTATCTGTTTATTAATTACCATGTGTTAGGCCATTTGAGGGTGATTGTATATTACTGTTTTATCTGTCTACCCATTGTAGGCCATGAGGTTGATGTATACTGTGTATTACCATTGTCGCCAAGAGGATTGATATGGTTATGTAACTGTTTAATTTCGCATTGTAGGACATTGAGGTTGTTTTTGTATATACTTTTTATATACATTTGTAGGCCATGAGGTTGTATTGTATTAGTACTGTTTATATACTTGTAGGCCATAGAGTTAGTGTATATACATTGTATTGTCATTGTAGGCATGAGGTTGATGTATATATGTTATTACATGCCGAGCATGGGTTGTTGATGACATGGGCCATGCAGGTTGATTGAATATACCTTATTACAATTGTAGGCCATGAGGTTGATTGTATATTACTGTTTATTACACCATTGTAGAACACATAGAGGTTATTATTTGTATATATGTTTATATACATGTATGACCATAGGCTTTGATTGTATAAATGTTTATTACCTTGTAGGTAAACATTCAGGATTGTTCTCGTATCTAACTGTTTATGTCACACATTGTAAGGCCACTCCAGTTGATCCTGGTATGATACTGTTTACCTTACATTGTAGGGCAGTCCGGCATATGGATTGTATACTACTGTTAAAATTTATCCATTGTGAGCCGATTTAGTTGTATATTATGTGTATATGGACTTGTTATTATTGGTACTACGGTTTGTCTTTATCCATTGTAGGCCAGCGATTGATTGTATTACTGTTTAACTCATTGTAGGCCATGATGTGTGATTTGTAGATCTACTGTTTACTTTTCACCATATATATGAGCCACGATGATATCGGTAAATACTGTTTATTACCATTGTAAGGCCATGAGGTTGATTGTATATACTGTTTATTACCATTGTAGCCATCAGATTGATTGTATATACTGTTTATTACCATTGTAGGCCATGAGGTTGATTGTATATACTGTTTATTACCATTGTAGGCCATGAGGGTTTTGTTGCTATATACTGTTATTACCATGTGTAGGCCCTGAGGTGTGTATTATTACTGTTGTTATTACCATTGTGGGCCTGAGGTTGATTGTATATAACTTCGTTTATTGTCATTGAGTAGGCCCATGAGGTGATTGTATATACTGTTTATTATTACCATTTGTCAGGCCATAAAGGTTTATTGTAATACTGTGTTTATTACCATTTGTCAGGCCATGAGGTTTCTTCCCCTTTTTTTTTTCCCCCCTGGTGGTTATAGACTGTTATTTCCCATGGTAGGCCATGGGAGGTTGGATTATGTTACCATTATTGTTTCTTTATTACCATGTGAGCCAATTTTGAGGGGATTGTATATACTGTTTATTACCATTGTAGGCCATGAGGTTGATTGTAAATACTGTTTTTTTTATCATTGAATGGCACCAGTTTGATATACGCTGTTAATCCTGAAGAAGGTGTTTCTAGCAACGCCATTTTGAATTATGAACCAATTCATGCCAATTCATGTCTCTATGATCCCTGGAGGCAACCAGGATTTATATTTAAATAAGTGCAGATGGATTTTGTAATGATTTGATGCAC
>JAACNH010000246.1:218044-291699 GCA_019447015.1 Hymenochirus boettgeri | reverse complement strand
ACATGTGGTGCTTTTGTGGGGAAATGATTACTTCGTACAAATATAAAGATCGACCATACAATAAACATACTTGTGCATTGTGCACCACACACGAGATTTTTAACCAAAATGGATGTTAATTGCTCACTCGGGTGTCAGGTGTGCCATCGAACGAGCGGATGGGATTTCGATTAAAAGAAAAGGTTTCATCTAAGGCTGGGTACATGGAGGGACTATTAGTCCCGACCGAGCGCTCGGCCGGGACAAAGGTCTGTCAGTTGCGGCAAATTCGGCCACAATTTGTGAATGATCGACCGTGCGGTCTCATGGAACCACACAGATTTTCCAACTCATCCGATGCGGACTATCGAGGACGGTCGCGGCTGTCTGACCCACACCAAGAGATATTTTCGGCCGACCGACCGTAAGTGCCGTGAATCGGACGATCTTCTGGTGTGTACCCAGCCTTAGACTTTGGAAATGTTTCTGGTTAATATCTAAAATGAAAACATGAAAATTACAGATATTAATACACATGTTCCTTTTGGTATTGTTTCTTAATACCTTATCAAGTCATACGGTTTTATTTTTTGCCTTCTGGACCAACTATTAGGTGGGGGTCATGACTAGACGTAAAAGCTTTGACTAGATGGATATAAGACTTTATACAACCTCCAATACTATGTTACTATGTAACTGTTATACAGACATTATGGGTAGGGTATAAAGGTTGGACTAGATGGACGTATGTCTTTATACAACCTCCAATACTATGTTACTATGTAACTGTTATACAGACATTATGGGTAGGGTATAAAGGTTGGACTAGATGGATGTTACTATGTAACTGGTAACTGTTATACAGACTTATGGGTAGGTATAAAGGTTGGACTAGATGGACGTATGTCTTTATACAACCTCCAATACTTGTGTTCTATGTACTGTTATACAGACATTATGGGTAGGGTATAAAGGTTGGACTAGATGGACGTATGTCTTGATTCGGTATAAAGGTTGGACTAGAGGACATGTCTGTATACACCTCCAATACTATGTTACTATGTAACTGTTATACAGACCATTATGGGTAGGTATAAAGGTTGGACTAGATGGACGTATGTCTTTAATACAACCTCCAATACTATGTTACTAATATACTGTAAGAAACATTATGGGTAGGGATAAAGGTTGGACTAGATGGATCGTATGTCTTTATACAACCTCCAATACTATGTTACTATTAACTGTTATAAAGACATATGGGTGGGGAAAGGTTACACTAGATTGGACGTATGTCCTTTATACAACCTCCAATACTATTTACTAGTAAACTGTTATACAGACATTATGGGTAGGGTATAAAGGTTGGACTAGATGACGTATGTTTTATACAACCTCCAATACTATGTACTATGTAACTGTTATACAGACATTATGGGTATGGTATAAAGGTTGGACTAGATGACGAATGTCTTATACAACCTCCCAATACTTGTTTACTATGGTAATGTTTATACGATAATTAATGGGTAGGGTAAAGGTTGGCTAGATGACGATATGTCTTTATACAACCTCCAATACTGGTCTAATTAACTGTTAGACAGACATTATGGGTAGGGTAAAAGGTTGGACTAGATGGACTAGTTTTGTATAACAACCTCCAAACTATGTTACTATGTAACTGTTATACAGACATATGGTAGGGTAGTATAAAGGTTGGACTAGATGGACGTATGTCTTTATACACCTCCATAGTATGTTCTAGTAAACTGTTATACAGACATTATGGGTTGGGTATAAAGGTTGGACTGAATGGACGTATGTCTTTATACAACCTCCAATACTATGTTAACATGTAACTGTTATACAGACATTATGGTAGGGTATAATAGGTGGACTAGATGGACGTATGTCTTATTACAACCTCCAATACTATGTTAATAGTAACTGTTATACAGACATTAGTAGGGTAGATAAAGGTTGGACTAGATGGACGTATGTCTGATACAACCTCCAATACTATGTTACATGTAACTGTATACAGACATTAGGGTAGGGTATAAAGTTGGACTAGATGGACGTATCTTTATACAACCTCCAATACTATGTTACTATGTAACTGTAAACAGACATTATGGGTAGGGTATAAGGTTGGACTAGATGGACGTATGTATTTTAACAACCTCCAATCATACTATAGTTACTTAAGACAGTACATTAGGGTAGGGTATAAAGGTTGACTAATGGACGTATGTCTTATACAACCTCCATACAGTTTACTATGTAACTGTTAAAAGACATATGGGTAGGTATAAAGTTGAACTAGATGGACGTATGTCTTTAACAACCTCCAATAACTGATGTTACTATGTAACTGTTAACAGAACATTATGGGTGGGTATAAAGGTTGACTAGTATGGACGTATATCTTTATACAACCCCAATACTATGTTACGTATGTAACTGTTATACAGAATTATGGGTAGGGTATAAAGGTTGGACTAGATGGACGTATGTCTGATACAACCTCCAATACTATGTTACTATGTAACTGTTATACAGACATTATGGTAGGGTATAAAGGTTGGACTAGATGGACGTATTCTTATACAACCTCCAATACTATTCTATGTAACTGTTTACAGAATTATGGGTAGGGTATAAAGGTTGTACTAGGACGGACGTATGTCTTTATAACCTCCAATACTAGGTTACTATGTAACTGTATACAGACATTATGGGTAGGGATAAAGTTGGACTAGATGGACGTATGTCTTTATCAAAACCTCCAATACTATGTTACTATGTAACTGTATAAGGACATATGGTTAGGGTATAAAGGTGGGACTAGATGGACGATGTCTTTATACAACCTCCAATACTATGTTACTAGTGTAACGTTATACAGACATTATGGGTAGGGTAATAGGTTGGACTAGAATGGACGTATGTCTTTATACAACCTCCAATACTATGTTACTATGTAACTGTTATACAGACATTATAGGTAGGGTATAAAGGTCGGACTAGATGGACGTATGTCTTTATACAACCTCCAATACTATGTAACTGTTATACAGACATTATGGGTAGGGTATAAAGGTTCGGACTAGATGGACGTTTCTTTAACAACACCTCCAATACTATGTTACTATGTCACTGTATACAGACATCTTAGGTAGGGTATAAAGGTTGGACTAGATGGACGTATGTCTTTATACAAACTCCAATTCTATGTTACTATGTACGTAACAGAACCATTAGGGTAGGGTACAAGGTTGGACTAGATGGACATGTCTAATACAACCTCCAATACTATGTTACTATGTAACTGTTATACAGACATTATGGGTAGGGTATAAAGGTTGGAATAGATGGACGTATGTCTTTATACAACCTCCAATACTATGTTACTATGTAACTTATACAGACATTATAGGTAGGGTATAAAGGGTTGGCTAGATGGACGTATGTCTTTATACAACCTCCAATATACTATGTTACTATATAACGTAGACGACATTATGGGTAGGGTATAAGGTTTGGGACTGAGGACGTATATCTTTATACAACCTCCAATACTATGTTACATATAACTGTAAGACATTACATTATGGTAGGGTAGGGTATAAAGGGTACACTAGCTGGACCGTATGCTTTTATTCAACCTCCAATACTATGTTACTATGTAAACGGTTATACAGACATTATGGGTAGGGTATAAAGGTGGACTAGATCGACGTATGTCTATTATACAACCTCCAAACTATGTTATATGTTACTGTTATACAGACATTATGGGTAGGGTATAAAGGTTGGACTAGTATGGACGTATGTCTTTAGACACCTCAATACTATGTGACTATGTAACTGTTATACAGAACATTATTGTAAGGGTATAAAGGTTGGCGGATGGACGTAGATACTTTATACAACCTCAATACTATGTACTATATAACTGTAAGACAACATTAGGGTAGGGTAAAAGGTGGACTAGATGGACGTATGTCTTTATACAACCTCCAATACTATGTTACCTGTAACTGTATACAGACATTATGGTGGGTGGTATAAAGGGTTGTACTAGTAGTGGACGTATGTCTTATATCACTCTTCATATACTATTGTTTACATTGTAACTGTTTATACAGACATTATGGGTAGGGGGTATAAAGGTTGACTAGATGGACGTATGTCTTTATACAACCTCCAATACTATGTCATTTAACTGTATACAGACATTATGGGTGGGTATTAAAGGTTGGACTAATGGACGTTATGTTCTTTATACAACCTCCAAACTATGTTACTAGTAAACTGTTAAACGACATAGGTAGGGTATAAAGGGACTAGATGGACGTATGTCTTTATACAACCTCCAATACTATGTTACTATGTAACTGTATACAGACATTATAGGTGGTATAAAGTGGACTAGTGGACGTATGTTCTTTACAACCTCCAATACTATGTAACTGTTAACTAGACATTATGGGTAGGGTATAAAGGTCGGACTAGATGGAAATATGTCTTTATACACTCCACTATACTATGTTACTATGTAATGTTATACAGACATTATGGGTAGGGTATAAGTTGGGACTAGATCGACGTTATGTCTTTATACAAACTCAATTCTATGTTACTATAGTAACTGTTAAACAGACATTATGGGTAGGTATAAGGTTGGACTAGATGGACTATGTCTTAAACACTCCATACTATGTTCCTATGTAACTGTTATGACAGACAATGGTAGGGTATAAAGGTCTGGAAAACTAGATGGACGTATGTCTTATACAACCTCCAATACTATGGTACTATGATAACTTATACAGACATTATGGGTAGGTATAAAGGTTGGACTAGATGGACGTATGTCTTTATACAAAACCTCCAATACTATGTTACTATATAATGTAAACAGACATTATGGGTAGGGTATAAAGGTTGGACTAGATGGAGAGTCTGCTAAAACCTGCCCAAAACTTGTTACTATGTAACGTTATACAGACATTATGGGTGAGGTATAAAGGTTACACTCGATGGACGTAGGTCTTTATACAACCTCATACTATGTACTATGAACTGTTATAAGACATTATGGTGGTAGGGTATTAAAGGTTGGACTGAGCACGTTATGCTCTTTATACAAACCCTCCAATACTATGTTCTTTACTATTATAAGGATCATTAGGGTAGTAAAGGTTGGGACTAGAGGACGAGTCTGTATACAACCTGCATACTATGTTACATGTACTGTTATCATACATTATGCGGGTAGGGTAGTAAAGGTTGGACTAGATGACGTATGTCTTATTCACCTCCAATATATGTTCTACGTACGCGTTTAACAGGACATTTGGTAGGGTAATCAAAGGTGTACTAAGACTGGACGTATGTCTTATACAACCTCCAAACTATGCTTACTAGTAACTGTATACAGACAGTATGGGTAGGTATAAATGTGGACTAGATGGACGTATGTCTTTATACAACCTCCAATACATGTTACTATGTAACTGTTATACAGACATTATGGGTAGGGTAAAAGGTTGGACAGATGGATGTATGTTCTTATACAACCTCCAATATATTTACTATGTAATGTTATACAGACATATGGGTAGGTATAAATGTCGGGACTAGAGGACGTATGTCTTTAGACAACCTCCAATACTATGTTACTATGTAACTGTTTATACAGAACATTATAGTAGGGTATAAAGGTGGACTGATGGAGTATGTCTTATACAACTCCAATACTAGTGGTAACTGTTATCGACAGACCATTAATGGGTAGGGTATAAAGGTTGGACTAGATGGACTATTTCTTTATACAACCTCCAATACTATGTTACTATGTAACTGAACAGACATTAGGGTAGGGTATAAAGGTTGGACTAGATGAGCGTATGTCGTTATACAAACCTCCAATCTATGTTACTATTACGTGTAAGACAGACATTATGGGTATGGGTATAAAGGTTGGACTAGATGGACGTATGTCTGTATACAACCTCCAAACTATGTACTATGTAACGTTATACAGACATTATGGGTAGGGTATAAAAGGTTGGAACTATATGGACGTATTGTCTTTATACAACCTCCAATACTATGTTACTATTAAAACTTTATACAGACATATGGTAGGGTTATAAGGTGGACTAGATGGACGTATGTCTTTTATACACCTCCAATACTATGTTACTATAGACGTTATAAACAGACATTAGGGTAGGGTATAAAGGTTGGGACTAGATGGACGTTAATCTTTATACAACCTCCAAACTATGTTATATATACGTAACATACATATGGGTAGGGTATAAAGGGTTACACTATAGATGGACGTATGCTTTTCAACCCTCCAATACTAGTTTACTATGTAACTGTTATAAAGACATTATGGGTAGGGTATAAAGGTTGGACTAGATCGGACGATGTTCTTTATACACCTCCATACTATGCTACTATTAACTTATATACAGACATTTATGGGTATGGGTTATAAGGTTTGGACTAGATGGACGTAATGTCTTAGTACAACCTCCAATACTAGTTACTATGTAACTGTTATACGACATTATAGTAGGGTATAAAGGTTGGACTAGATGACGTTTCTTTATCCAACCTCCAATACTATGTTATACTAACTGTACGCATACATTATGGGTAGGGTATAAAGTTCACTAGATGGACGATGTCTTTATCAACCTCCAATACTATGTTACTATGTAAACTGTTATACAGACATTATGGGTAGGGTATAAAGGTGGACTAGATGGACGTATGTCTATACAACCTCCAATACTATGTTTACTATGTAACTGTTATACAGACATTATGGGTGGGTATAAAGGTTGGACTAGATGGACGTATGTCTTTAGAAACCTCCAATACTATGTTATATGAAGTAGGTTATACAGACATTAGGGTAGGGTATTAAAGGTTGGACTAGATGGACGTATGTCTTATTACAACCTCCATACTATGGTTACTAATACTGTTAGGACATCAACATTATGGTAGGGGATAAAGGTTAACTAGATGGACGTATGTCTTTATACAACCTCCAATACTATGTTATTATGTAACTGTTATACAGACATTATGGGTGGGTCTAAAGGTTGGAAGACTGATGGACTATGTCTTATCAAACCTCCAATACTATGTTACTATGTAACTGTTATACAGACATTATGGTAGGGTATAATGTCGGACTAGATGGACGTATGTTTTATACAAAAACCTCCAATACTATGTACTATGTAACTGTTAAGACCAGACATTAGGGTAGGGTATAAAGTCGGACTAGATGGACGTATGTCTTTATACAACCTCCAATACTATGTTACTACTGTAAGACGGTAGAAAGACATGATAGGGTAGGTTATAAAGTCGGAACTAGATGGATGGTATGTCTTTATACAACCTCCATACGATGTTACTATGTAACTGCTATATCAGACATTATGGGTAGGGTTATAAAGGTGTTGGACTAGATGGACGTATGTCTTTATACAACCTCCAATGACTATGTTACTGTCAACTGTTATACCGACATTATGGGTAGTGGTATAAAGGTTGGATAGATGGAGTATGTCTTTATACAACCTCCAATACTATGTTACTATATTACTGTTATACAGAGACCATTATGGGTAGGGTATAAAGGTGGTACTAGATGGACGAATGTCTTTATACAACCTCCAATACTAATGTTACTAGGTAACGTTATACAGGACATTATGGGTAGGGTATAAAGGTTGGACTAGATGACGTATGTCTTTAATACAACCTCCAATATTGTTACTATATAACTGTAAGCCAGACATTATGGGTAGGGTATAAAGTTGGACTAGGATGGACGTAGCTTATATCAACCTCCAATACTATTGATTACTAACTGTAACTGTTCACAGACATTATGGTAGGGTATAAAGAGTACACCTAGATGGACGTATATGTCTTTATACAACCTCCATACTATGTTACTATGTAACGTTATCCGACATTATGGGTAGGGTATAAAGGTTGGACTAGATGGACGTATGTCTTATACAACCCCAATACTATGTTACATTGTAACTGTTATACAGACATTATGGGTGTATAAGGTTGACTAGATGGACGTATGTCTTTACAACCTCCAATACTATGTTACTATGTAACTGTTATACAGACATTAGGTAGGGTATAAAGGTTGACGAGATGGACGTATGTCTTTATACAACCTCCAATACTATGTTACTATAACTGTTATACAGCATTATGGGTAGGGATAAGGTTGACTAGATGGACGATGTCTTATACAAACCTCCAATATGATGTTACTATGTAACTGTTATACAGACATTATGGGTGGGTATAAAGGTTGGACTAGACGGACGTATGTCTTTAACAACTCCCAATACTATGTTACTATGTAACTGTTATACAGACATTATGGGTGGGTGATAAGGTTGGACTAGATGGACGTATGTCTTTATACAACCTCAATACTATGTTACTATGTAACCTGTACAGACATGGGTAGGGTATAAAGGTTGGACTAGATGGACGTTATTCTTTATACAACCTCCAATACTATGTTAACTATGTAACTGTATACAGACATTATGGGTAGGGTATAAAGGTGTCGGACTAGATGGACGTAGTCTTTATACAACCTCCAATACTATGTTACATGTAACTGTTATACAGACATTAGGGTAGGGTATTAAAGGTCGGACTAGATGGACGTCTGTCTTTATACAACCTCCAAACTATGTTACTATGTCTGTCAACAGACCTTATGGGTAGGGTATAAAGGTTGGACTAGATGGACTATTCTTTATACAACCTCCAGATTTCTATGCTACTATTGTACTGTTATACAGACATTATGGGTAGGGTATAAAGGGGACTAGTGGACTATGTCTTTACAAACCTCCAATACTAATGTTCATGTAATGTTATACAGACATTATGGGTAGGGTATAAAGGTTGTACTAGATGGAAGTTGTCTTGTATACAACCTCCAATACTAGTTACTATGTAACTGTTTATACAGACATTATGGTAGGGATAAAGGTTGGACTAGATGGACGTATGTCTTTATACAACCTCCATACTATGTTACTATGTAACTGTATACAGACATATGGGTTAGGGTATAAAGGTTGGACTAGATGGGACGTATGTCTTATACAACCCCCATACTATGTACATGTAAAACTGTTATACAGAACATTATGGGTAGGGAAAAGGTTGGACTAGATGGACGTATGTCTTTATACAACCTCCAAATACATGCTACTATGTAACTGTATAACAGACATTAGTAGGGTTTAAAGTTGGACTGTAGTGGACGTATATCTTTATACAACCTCCAATACTATGTTACATAGTAAAACTGTTAATACATACATATGGGTAGGTACTAAAGGTTGGGGGATAGAGGGACGATGTCTTTATACAACTCCAATACTATGTTACTATGTAACTGTATACAGACATTAGGTAGGGTATAAAGGGTTGACTAGACGGACGTATGTCTTTATACAACCTCCAATACTATGGTTACTATGTAACTGTTATACAGACATTATGGGTAGGGTATAAAAGGTTGGACTAGGATGGACGTATGTATTTATACAACCTCCAAATATGTTACTATGTAATGTTATACAGACATTATGTGGGTGTATAAAGGTGTACTAGAGGACGTATGTCTTTATACAACCTACCAATACTATGTTACATGTAACTGTTAACACATTATGGGTAGGGTATAAAGTGGTACTAGATGGACGTATGTCTTTATACAACCTTCCAATACTATGTTACTATGTAACTGTTATACAGACATTATAGGTTAGGTATAAGTGGGGACTAGATGGACGTATGTCCTTTAACAAACCTACATACTATGTTAAACTGTTATACAGACATTATGGGTAGGGTATAAAGGTTCGGACTAGATGGACGTAGGTCTTTATACAACCTCCAATACTATTTACTATGTAACTGTTATACCAGACATTATAGGTAGGGTATAAAGGTTGGACTAGATGGACGTATGTTTATAACAACCTCCAATCTATGTTATATATTTACTGTAACAGACATTATGGGTGAGGGTATAAAGGTCGGACTAGATGGACAGTATGCCTTTACAACCTCCAATACTATGTTACTATGTAACTGTTATACAGCATTATGGGTTAGGGTATAAAGGTTGGAACTAGATTGGACGTATGTCTTTTATACAACCTCCAATACTATGTTACGATGTTAAACTATAAGACAGAATTATAGGTAGGGTATAAGGTTTTGGACTAGATGGAGTATGTCTTGATAACAAACCTCCAATACTATGTTATCTATAACTGTAAGACAGACATTATGGGTGGGTATAAAGGTTGGACTAGATGGAGTATCTCTTTATACAACCTCCAATACTATGGTACTATATAACTGTAGAACAGACATTTATGGGTAGGGTATAAAGGGTTGGACATAGATGGACGTATGTCTTTACTTCTATACCTCCAAGATAGTTACTAGTAACTATGTTATAAAGACATTATGGGTAGGGTAATATAACAGGTTTGACTATGGTATACTTAAAGGTTTGATATGGACGTATGTCTATATACAACCTCCAATACTTGTTACTATGTAACTGATACAGACATTATGGGTAGGGTATAGGTATAAAGTGGGACTAGATGGACGTATGTCTTTAGACAACTACCAATACTATGTTACTCATGTAACTGTTATACAGAACTATTGGTAGGTATAAAGGTTGGACGATGTGGACGTATAGCTTTATACAACTCCAATACTATGTTACTGATAGTAACCTGTATAGACATACTTATGGGTAGGGTATAAAGTTGGGAACTAGATGGACGTATGGTATTTATACAACCTTCCAATACTACTGTTACCTATGTACTGTTATACAACATTATGGGTAGGTTATAAAGGTTGACTAGAGGACGTATTCTTATATAACCTTCCAATACTATGTTACTATGTAACTGTTATACAGGACATTATGGGTAGGGGATAATAAGGTTGGATAGATGGACGTATGTCTTTTACAACCTCCAATACTATGTTTACTATGTAAACTGTTATACAGACATTATGGGTAGGGTATAATAAGGTGGATAGTGGACGTATGTCTTTATACAACTCCAATCTCTGTTACATGGATAACTGTATAACCGACATTATGGGTAGGGTATAAATGTAGGACTAGATGGACGTAGGCTTTATAAAACCTCCAATACTATGTTTACTATGTAACTGTTATAGCCAGAACATATGGTAGGGTATAAGGCTTGGACTAGATGGACTATGTCTTTATACAACCTCCACAGTTACTAGTAACTGTTATAAGGACATTATGCGGTAAGGTATAAGTACGGACAGATGGACGTTATATGTCTTTATACAACCTCCAATTACTATGTACTATGTAACTGTTATACAGCCATTTGGGTAGGGTATAAAAGGTGGACTAGATGGACGTATGTCTTATACAACTCAATACTATGTTCTATATACTGTATAAGACAGCATTAAGGTAGGGTATAAAGGTCTGGGGACTAGATGGGAAATGTCTTATACAAACCTCCATACTATGTTACTATGTAACTGTTATACAGCAATTATGGGTAGGGTTATAAAGGTTGGACTAGATGGACGTATGTCTTTATACAACCTCCATATTGTTACTATGTAACTTATACAGACCAGTAGGTAGGGTTAAGGTTGGACTAGATGGACGTAGTTCTTATACAACCTCCAAATTACTATGTTAGCTTATAAACTGCTAAGACAGACATTATGGGAGGGTTAAAGGTTGGATCGTGGAATGACTATATCTTATACAACCCTCCAATACTATGTTACTATTCTACTGTAGTACAAGACATTATGGGTAGGGTATAAAGGTTTACTAGATGGACGTATGTCTTTATTCAACATCCAATACTATGTTACTATTAACTGTTATAACAGACATTGGGTAGGTATAAAGGTTGGACTAGATGAGTATGTTTATAACAACCTCCATACTATGTTACTATGTAACTGTTTATACAAGACCTTAGTGGGTAGGGGTATAAAGGTTTGACTAGAGGACGTATGTCTTTAACAACCTCCAATACTATGTTACTATGTAACTGTTATACAGACATTATGTGGAGGGTAAAGGTTGGACGTAATGGACGTATGTCTTTATACAACCTCCAAATACTATGTTACTAATATACTGTTATAGACATCATTAGTGGTAGGTATAAAGGGACAGCTAGATGGACGTATGTCTTTATACAACCTCCAATACTATGTTAGTATGTAAACGTTATACAGAAATTATGGGTAGGGTATAAAGGTTGGACTAGATGGACGTATGTGCTATACAACCTCCATACTATGTATATGTAACTGTTTAACAGACATTTAGGGTAGGGTAGAAAGGTTGGACTAGATGGACGTATGTCTTAGTACAACCTCCAATACTATGGTTATCTATGTAACTGTTATACAGACATTATGGGTAGGTATTAAGGTTGGACGATGGACGTAGTTTTATACAACCTCCATACTATGTTACTATAACTGTTATACATGACATTAGGGTGGTAGGGTATTAAAGGTTGGACTAGATGGACGTATGTCTTTATACAACATTCCACATACATGTTACTATGTAACTGTTATAACCGACATTATGGTAGGATAAAGGTTGGCTAGATGGACTATGTCTTTATACAACCTCCATACTATGTCGTTACTATGTAACTGTTTATACAGACATTATGGTAGGGTATAAATGTCGGGGACTAGATGGACGTATGTCTTTTATAACAACCTCCAATTACTATGTTACATGTAAAACGTTATATACAGACATTATGGGTAGGGTATAAAGGTCGGCTAGATGGACGTATGTCTTTATACAACTCTCCAATACTATGTTACGTATGTAACTGTTTACAGACATATATGGGTAGGTATAAAGGTTGGACTAGAGGATGTATGTCCTTTAAAACCTCCAATATCTATGTTACTATGTAACTGTTGTATAAACAGACATTATGGGTAGGGCTATAAGGTTGGACTAGCATGGACGTATGTCTTTATACAACCTCCAATACTATGTTTACTATGTCACTGTTATACAGACATTATGGGTAGGGTATGAAATGGTGGGACTAGATGGACGTATGTCTTAGTACAACTCCCCCAATACTAGTGTTACTATGTACTGTAAGGTACAGACAATTATGGGTAGGTATAAAGGTTGGACTAGATGGATCGTCTTTATACAACCTCCCAATACTATGTTTACTATGTAACTGTTATACCGACATTATGGGTAGGGTATAAAGGTTGGAATAGATGGACGTATGTCTTTAAACACAACCTCCAATTACTATGTTACTATTAACGAGACAACATTATGGGTAGGGTATAACTAAGGTTGGACTAGATGGATGTAGTCTTTTACAACCTCCACATACTATGTTTAACTATGTAACTGTTATACAGACATTATGGGTAGGGTATAAGGTTAACTAGATGGACGTATGTCTTTATACAACCTCCCATACTATTTTACTATTAAAACTTTATACAGACATTATGGGTAGGGTATAAAGTTGGACTAGATGGACGTATGTCTTTATACAACCTCAATACTATGTACTATGTAACTGTTATACAGACATTATGGGTAGGGATAAAGGTTGTACTAGAGGACGACATGCTTTATACAACCTCCAATACTATGTTACTATGTAAACTGTATACAGACATTCTGGTTCAGGGGGTATAAAAGGTTGGACTAGATGGACGTATGTCTTTATACAACTCCAATACTATGTTACTATGAAACTGTTTATGACAGACATTATGGGTGGGTATAAAGGTTGGACTAGAGAACGTATGTCTTTATACAACCTCCAATACTATGTTACTATGTAACTGTTATACAGGATATGGGTTCGGGGTAAAGGTGGACTAGATGACGTATGTCTTTATACAACCTCCAATACTATGTTACTAGAAACTGTTTACAGACATTATGGGTAGGGTATAAAAGTGGACTTTAGATGGACGTATGTCTTATTACAACCTCCAATACTATGTTACATTAACTGTTATAAGAACATTATGGGTTAGGGTATAAGTCGGACTAGATGACGTATGTCTTTATAACAACCTCCAATACTATGTTACTATGTAACTGTTATACAGACATTATATGGGTAGGGATAAAGGTTGGACTAGATGGACGTATGTCTTTATACAAAACTCCAAACTGATGTACTATGTAACTGGTATACAGACATTTGGGTAGGGTATAAAGGTCTGGACTAGATGGACGTATTGTCTTTAACAAACCTCCAATACTATGTTTACTAATGAACTGTTATACAGACATTATGGGTAGGGTATAAGGTTGCGACTAAAGATGGACGTCTGTCTTTATAACAACCTCCAATCTATGTTACTTATGTAACTGTATACAGCCATTATGGGTAGGGTATAAAGGTTGGGACTAGATGGGGAATGTCTTATACAACCTCCAATACTATGTTACTATGTTATACTGTAAGATAGACATTATGGGTAGGGTATAAAGGTTGGAATAGATGGACTATGTTCTTATACAACCTCCAATACTATGTTATATTAAACTTATACAGACATATATGGGTAGGTATAAGGTTGACTAGATGGACGTATGTCTTTATAACAATCCTCCAATACTATGTTACTATATACTGTACCACAGAATTATGGGTTAGGGTATAAAGTTTGACTAGATGGATGAGTCTTTATACAACCTCCAAACACTATGTTTACTATGTAAGTTATTACAGACATTATGGGTAGGGTATAAAGGTTACACACTAGATGGACGTATGTCTTTATACAACCTCCAAGTACTATGTTACTATGTAACTGTGTTATAACGACATTATTGGGTAGGGTATAAAGGTTGGACTAGAGGGGACGATTCTTTAACAACCTCCAATTACTATGTTACTAGTAACTGTTATACCAGGACAGTTAGGGTAATTTTAGAAAGGTTGGATTAGATGGACGAATATGTTATAACAACCTCCATACTTGTTATATTATAACTGTTATAACAGACATTATGGGTAGGGTTATAAAGGGGACTAGATGGACGTATGTCTTTTACAAACTCGCAATACTATGTTACTATGTAACTGTTATACAGACATTATGGGTAGGGTAAATAGGTTGTTACTGACGGACGTATGTCTTTATACAACCTCCAATAATCAATGTTACTATGTAACTGTTATTAACAGCCCATTATGGGTGAGGTATAAAGGTTGTGGACTAGCATGGACGTATGTCTTTATCAACCTCCATACTATGTTACTATGTAACTGTTATACACGACATTATGGGTTGGGTTAAAGTTGGACTAGATGGACGTATGTCTTTATGACAACCTCCAATACTATGTTTACTATGTAACTGTGTATACAGACCTCTGGGTAGGGTATTAAAGGTCGGACTAGATGGAGGATTGGTCTTATACAACATCTCCAATACTTGTACTATGTAAACTGTTATCAGACATTATAGGTAGGGTATAAAGGTCGGACTGATGGACCGTATGTCTTATACAACTCCAATACTATGTAACTGTTAACAGACATTATGGGTAGGGTATAAAGGTCGGACTAGATGGACGTATGTCTTTATACAACCTCCAAATTGTACTATGCACTGTATACAGGGGACATTAGGGTAGGGTTATAAGGTTGGACTAGATGGACTTATGTCCTTTATACAACCTCAATTCTAGGTTATCTATTACGTAAGACAGACCATTATGGGTGGGATAAGTGGAAAAGATGGACATGTATGTAATCAACCTTCCAATACCATGTTACTAGTAACTGTTATACCAGACATTATGGGTAGGGTATAAAGGTTGGAATAGATGGACGTATGTCTTTATACAACCTCCAATACTATGTTACGATGTCACTTATAACAGACATTATAGGTAGGGTAATATAAGGGGTCTTGGACTAGATGGAGTTGTCTTTTATACAACCTCCATATAGTTACTATATACTGTAAGGACAGACTTATGGGTGGGTATAAAGGTTGGACTAGATGGATTGTATGTCTTTATACAACCTCCCAATCTATGTTACGATGGAACTGTTTACAGACTTATGGGTAGGGTATAAAGGTTACAACTAGATGGACGTATGTCTTATCAAACATACAATCGATGTTACTATGTAACTTTCATCACAGACATTATGGGGAGGGTAAAAGGTTGGACTAGATGGACGTATGGTTCTTTATACACCTCCAATACTATGTTACTTGTACTGTTATACAGACATTAATGGATGTGTATAAAGGGTTGGACTAGATGGACTAGGTCTTTTATACACCTCCAATACATGTTACTATGTAACTGTATACAGACATATGGGTAGGGTATAAAGGTTGACTAGATGACGGATGGTCTTTATACAACCTCCAATACTATGTTACTATGTAACGTTATACAGACATTTTATGGGTAGGGTATAAAGGTTGGACTAGATGGACGTATTCTTTATGACAACCTCAATACTATGTTACTATGTACTGTTATCAGACATTATGGGTAGGGTATAAAGGTTGGACTAGATGGACGGATGTCTTTATACAACCTCCAATACTATGTTACTATGTAACTGTTATACAGACATTTGGTGGGTATAAAGGTTTGGACTGAGTGGACGTATATCTTTATACACCTCAATACTATGTTATAAGAACCTGAACAAGACATATGGTAGGGTATAAAGGTTGGACTAGATGGACGTATGTCTTTATACCAACCTCCAATACTATGTTACTCTGTAACTGTTAACAGACATATGGGTAGGTGTAAAGGTTGGACTAGATGGAATATAGTCTTTTTACAACCTCCAATACTATGTTACTATGTAACGTTATACAGACATTATGGTAGGGTATAAGGTTGGACTAGATGACGTATGTCTTTATACAACCTCCATACTATGTTACTATGTAACTGTTGATACAGACATTATGGGTAGGGTATAAAGTTGTAACAGAGGACCGTATTCTTGATACAAACCTCCAATACTATGTTACTATGTACTGTTATACAGACATTATGGTAGGGTTATAATAGGTTGGACTAGATGGACGTATGTTTTATACAACCTCCAATACTATGTTATATGTAACTGTTTGACAGACATTAGGGAGGGTATAAAGGTTGGACTAGATGGCTATGTCTCTTTATACAACCTCCAATACTATGTTACTATGAACTGTTATACAGACATTATGGGTAGGGTATAAAGGTTGGACTAGATGGACGTATGTCTTATACAACCTCCAATACAGGTATTTACATATGTAACTGTTATAACAGACATTATGGGTAGGGTATAAAGGTTGACTAGATGGAGTATGTCTTATACAACCTCCCATACTATGTTACTATGTAACTGTTATACAGAACATTATGGGTAGGGTATAAAGGTTGGACTAGATGAGTATGTCTTTATACAACCTCCAATACTATGTTACTATGTAAAACTGTTATAAGACTTATTGGTTGTGGGTCGCTAAAGGTTTAGGACTAATGGAGTAGTGTCTTTATACAACCTCAAATACAGTTACTATGAACTGTTTATACAGACATATGGGTAGGGTATAATGGTCGGACTAGATGAACGTATGCTTTATACAACCTCCAATACTATGTTTACTATGTAAACGTTATTACAGACATTATTAGGTAGGGTATAAGGTTGGACTAGATGGACGTATGTCTTTATACAACCTCCAATACTATGTTACTATTGTAACTGTTATACAGACATTATGGGTAGGGTATAAAGGTTGGACTGAATGGACGTATGTCTTTATACAACCTCCAATACTATGTTACTATGTACTGTTATACAGACATTCTGGGTGGGTATAAGGTTTGGACTAGATGGACGTATGTCTTAATAAAACCTCCAATCTATGTTTACTATGTACTGTTAGTACAGACATTATGGTAGGGTATAAGGTGGACTAGATGGACATGTCTTTATACAACCTCCAATACTATGTTACTATGTTAACTGTTATACAGACTATGGGTAGGGTATAAAGGTGGACTAGATGGAGTATGTCTTTATACAACCTCCAATACTATGTTACTATGTAACTGTTATACAGACATTATGGGTAGGGTATAAGGTTGGACTAGATGACGTATGTCTTTATACAACCTCCAATCTATGTTATCTATAACTGAACAGACATTATGGGTAGGTGTAAAGTTTGGACTAGAGGAGTATGTCTTTATACAACCTCCAATACTATGGTTACTATGTTAAACTGTTATACAGACATTAGGTAGGGGGTAAAGGTTACACTAGATGGACGTATGTTTATACAACCTCCAATACTATGTTACTATGTAATGTTAGACAGACATTATGGGTAGGGTATAAAGGTTGACTAGATGGAGTGTCTTTATACAACCTCCAACTATGTACTATGTACTGTTATACAGACATTATGGGTATTGTGATAAAGGTTGGACTAGATGGACGTATGTCTTTATACAACCTCCAACTATGTTACTATGGTAACTGTGTATACGACATTATGGTAGGGTATAAAGTTGGCCTAGTATGGACGTATGTCTTTATACAACCTCCAATACCTATGTTACCTAGATACTGTTTACAGAACATTATGGGTATAGGGTATAAGGTTGTAATAGAGGACGATGTCTTATACATCAAACTATGTTACTATGTAACTGTATACGAACATTATGGAACGGTATAAGGTTGGACTAGATGGACGATATGTCTTTATACAACCTCCAATACTATGTTACTATGTAACTGGACTAGAAAGACATTATGGGTTGGGTATAAAGGTTGGACTAGAGGACGTATGTCTTTATACAACCTCACATAACTATGTTACTATGTAACTGTTATACAGACATTATGGGTAGGGTATAAAGGTTGGACTAGATGGACGTATGCTTTATACAACCTCCAATTACTATGTACTATGTAACTGTTATACAGACATTATGGGTAGGGTATAAAGGTTGGACTAGATGGAAAGTATGTCCTTAACACCTCCAATACTATGCTATGGAACTGTTTAACATAGACATTATGGGTAGGGTATAAAGGTTGGACTAGATGGACGTAGTCTTTATACAACCTCCAATACTATGTTACTAGTACTGTTATACAACATTTGGTAGGTATAAAGGTTGGACTAGATGGACGTATGTCTTTATACAACCTCCAATACTATGTTACTATGTAACTGTTATACAGACATTATGGGAGGGTTAAAAGGTTGGACTATGATGGACAGTTCTTTATACAACCTCCAATACTATGTTACTATGTAACTGTTATACAGACTTTTGGGAGGGTATAAAGGTTGGACTAGATGGACGTATGTCTTTATACAACCTCCAATACATGTTACTATGTAACTTATAACAGACATTAGGTAGGGTATAAGGTTGGACTAGTGGACGTATGTCTTTATAACAACCTCCAATACTATGTTACTATGTAACTGTTATACAGCCACTATGGGTAGGGTATAAAGGTGGACTAGATGGACGTATGTCTTTATACAACCTCCAATACATGTTACTATTACTGTTATACAGACATTATGGGTAGGGTATAAAGGTTGGACTAGATGGAAGTATGTCTTTATACAACCTCCATACTATGTTACTACTAACTGAAGACAAATCTATGGGTAGGGATAAAAGGTTGGACTAGATGGGAGTTAGTCTTTAACAACCTCCTATCTATGTTACTATGTACTGTTATGACAGACATTATGGAGGGTTAGGTTATAAAGGTTAGACTAGATGGACTATGTCTTGTTACAACCCCATACTATGTACTATGTAAACTGTTATACAGACTTATGGGTTAGGGTATTAAAGGTTGGATAGAGACGTATGTCTTTTATAAACCCTCCAATCTTGTTCTATATACTGTATACAGACATTATAGGTAGGGTATAAAGGGTTGACAGATGAGAGTCTTTGTTTTCTTTATACAACCTCCAAACTTGTTACTATATAACGTGTACAGACAACTTCTGGGTGGGGTAACCAGGTTATAGATGGAGTGTATGTCTTTATACAAACCTCCATACTATGTTACAGTAATGTTCGACTAGGTAGTCTATGTCGAGATGACAGTTTAATACACCCTCGTTCATGTACTGTTGATTAGGGGAGGGTATAAAGGTTGGACTAGAAAATGGACGATATGTCTTTATACAACCTCCAATACTATGTTACATGTAACTGTTATACAGACATTATGGTATTGTATAAAGGTTGGACTAATGGACCTATGTCTTTATACAACCTCCAATACCTATGTTCTACTATGTAACTGTTATACAGACATTATGGGTAGGGTATAAAGGTGGACTAGATGGACGTATGTCTTTTATACCACCTCCAATACTATGGTTACTATGTAACAGCATTATACAGACATTTAGGGTGGAGGGTTAAAGGTTGTTACTAGAACGACGTAGTTCTTTAACAATCTCCAAGAATATGTTACTATTGTAACTGTTATACAGAATATGGGTAGTGTAAAAGGTGTGGACTAGATGGACGTCGTCTTTATACACCTCCAATGACTATGTTTACATGTAACTGTTTATATAGACATTCTGGGTGTTGGGTATAAGGGTGGACTTAGAGGATGTATGTCTTTATACAACCTCCAAACTATGTTACTATTAAACTGTTATACAGACATTATGGGTAGGTATAATGGTTTGGACTAAGATTGACGTATGTCTTTATACAACCTCCTATACTATGTTACTATGTACTGTTATACAGAATTATGGGTAGGGTTTAAAGGTTGGACTAGATGGACGTATATCTTTATACAACCTCCACTACTATGTTACTATGTAACTGATTATACAGACATTATGGGTAAGGGGTAATAAAGGTTCGGGAAGTAGATGGACGTTATATCTTTATCAACCTCCATACTAGGTTGATATGTCACTGTTATACAGACATTATGGTAGGGTATAAAGGTGTTGGACTAGATGGACGATATTCTTTATACAACCTCCAATACTATGGTTACTATGTAACTGTTATAGCAGACTTATGGGTAGGGTATAACTGGTTTGGACTAGATGCGTCCTTATATGTTTCTACATAAACCTCACAAATCTATGTATCTATGTAACTGTTGACAGACAATTATGGGTAGGGTATAAAAGGTAGGCACTAGATGGACGTATGTCTTTATACAACCCCTCCAATACTAATGTTCTCATGTAACTGTTATACAGCATTATGGGTTGGGTATAAAAGGTTGTACTAGACGACTATGTCCTTATACAACCTCCAATACTATTTGACTAATGTAACTGTTAATACCAGACATTAGGGTGGTAAAGGGGTTTAGATGACGACGTATGTCTTTTAGACACCCTCCAATTACTATGTTAAGCTATAGTCACTGTTATACAGACAGTTGGGTTGGGTGATAAAGGTTGGAAAAAACAGATGGATGATATGTCTTACTACAACCTCCAATACTATGTTACTATGTAACTGTTATACAACATTATGTGGTTGGTTATAACGGTTGGAACTAGCATGGAACGTATGTCTTTATACAACCTCCAATACTATGTTACTATGTAACTGTTATTACAGCATTAGGTGGGTAAAAGTTGGACTAGATGGCGAATATGTCTTATACAAACTCCCAATTACTGGTACTCATGTAACTGTTCTACAGACTATATGGTAGGGTATAAGGTTCGGAACTAGATGGAGTATGTCTATTAACACAAACCTCCAATACTAGCCTGTTACTTATGTAATGTGTATACAGAACATTATGGGTAGTGGTATAAGGTGGTGTACTAGATGGACGTAGTCTTATACAACCTCCAAAACTATGTTACCTATGTAACCTGTTTATCAGGAATATGCGGTAGGGTTTATAAAGGTTATCATGGACCTGAGGTGATCGTGAATCCGATTAGTCTTTATGACACCTCCAATTCTATGTTTACATATACTGTAATACAGACATATGGGTAGGGTACTTTATAAAAAGGCTTGGACACATGGACAAGTGTCGTATACAACCTGCCAATACATGTTACATATGTAAACTGTGATACAACATTAGGGTAGGGTCTAAAAGGTGGGACAAGATTGCGAAGTATGTTCTTCATGACAACATCCTATCTATGTTCTTATAGTACTGTAAGGACAGACATTAGGGGTAGGGTATTAAGGTTGGACTAGATGCGAATGTCTTGTAATAAACAACCTCCAATACTATGTTATCTATATAACTGTATAAAGACAGACATTAATGGGTAGTTTATAAAGTTTGGATAGATGGAATATGTCTTTTACACAACCTCCAAAACTATGTTCTATGTTAACTGTATGACAGACATTATAGGTAGGGTATAAGGTTAACTAGATGACGTATTCTTTATACAACCCACTACTATGTTACTATGTAATGTAATGACAGACATTAATGGGTAGGGTAATTAAGGGTTGGACTAGATGGGATACGTATGTCTTTATACAACCTCCAAAACTATGTTACTATTAAACTGTTCATACAGAATTATGGGTAGGTATGTTAAAGGTTAGGACTAGAGGACGAATTCTTTATACAACTCCAATATATGTACTATGTAACTGTTTATACAGACATATGGGTAGGTTAACGGTTGGACTAGATGGACTATGTCTTTATCAAACCCCTCCAATCACTATGTTGAACATGTATGTTATACAACATTATTGTATGGTATAAAGTTGGATACTAGAGACGATGTCTTTATAACAGATCCAATACGTATGTTACTTATGTAACTGTATACTAACATTATGGTAGGTATAAAGGTGGACTAGATGGCGTATGTCTTTATTACAACCTCCAATACTATGTGAACTAATGTAAACTTTATACAGGACACTTTGGGTTGGGTATAAAGGTTGGACTACGGACGTGATGTCTTTATACAACTCGCAATACTATGTTACTATGTAACTGTTTACAGGACTATGGGTAGGGTATAAAGGTGGACTAGATTGGACGTATGTCTTATACAACCTCCATACTATGTTACTATTAACTGTTTATACAGCATTATAGGGTGGTATAAAGGTTACTAGACTAGATGGACGTATGCTTTATACCAACCTCCAATACCTAATATGAACTTGTTATACAACTTAATGGGTAGGGATAAATGTCGGACTTAGATGGACGTATGTCTTATACAACCTCCAATACTATGTGTAACTATGTAACTGTATTATACAGACATTAATGGGTAGGTGATTAAAGGTTGGACAAGAATGGACGTAGGTTCTTTATACAAACCTCCATACTATTTACTATATCCTGTTATCACAGACATATGGGAGGTTAAAGGTTGGACTTAGAGGGACGAGTTTCTTAACAACCTCCAATTACTAGTTACTCTGTAACTGTATACAGACATTATGGGTAGGGTGATCAAGGTGGGACATGAATGGACGGTATGTCTTTATACCAACCCCAATCCATGTTACATACTTACTGTATACAGACCATTAGAGGTAGGGTATAAAGGGTTGGACTGAGATGGACTATGTTCTTTACAAACCTCCAATACATTCTATTGATAATGTAAGATGAACATTGCAGGTAGGTTATAGGAAAGGTTGGACCTAGATCGGAGTATGTCTTCTAATACCCTCCAATACAGTTACTATGTACTTTATACGACTTATAGGTAGGGTAAAGTTTGGACTAGTTGACGTTAATGTCTTTATACACAACCTCCCAATACTATGTTACTTATAACTGTAAGACAGACATGATGGAGTAGGGTATCATAAAGGGTTGGACGTAGATGGAGTTATGTTCTGTTAACAACCTCCAAACTCATGTTTACTTGATAAACTGTTATACAGAAAAACCAAGTATGGGGTAGGTTATAAAGGTTACCACAGAGGACGTATGTCTTTAACAACCTCCAATATATGTTACTATGTAACTGTTAATACACGATTATGGCTAGGCGTTATAAAGGTTGTACTAGATGGACGTATGTCTTTATAACAACCTCCAATACTAGTTTTACTATATAACTTGTAGACAGACATAGGGTTAGGTATAAAGGGTTGGACTTAGATGGATGTAGTCTTTATCCAACCCCTGCCAATACTATTGTTACTATGTACAACTGTTTGACAGACATTATGGGTTGGGTTATAAAGGTTGCACTAATGGATCGTATGTCTGTATACAACCTCCAATACTATGTTACATATGGTACACTGTCTAAGACATTATGGGAGGGTATAATGGTTGGACTGATGGACGTATGTCTTTTACAACCCCAATAACTATGTTAATATGTAACTGTTATCAGACATTAATGGTAGGTTTGTAAAAAGGTTGGACTGAGGGACGCTATTTGTATACACCCTCCAATAGCTAGAGAATTTCTATGTAACTGTTATTACAACATGTTAGGTCAATGGATAATGGACAGATGTTCTACAGCCTCCAAGGCTTGGTACATGTAGACGGTTATCCAGAATTATGCTATTATAAAGGTGTACAGAGTAACTTCTATACAAACTCCCAAGTAACATAATTGATTACTATCTGTAACTGTATTAAACAGACAATTATGGGAATAAGGTAATAAAAAGGATTGGACTAGATGGACCCGTTAGGTCTTTATACCCAACTCTCCAATACTGTAGTGTTACACTGTAACCTGTTATGAACAGACATTACGGTGGTTTGGCGTATAGGTGACTAGATGGATTTGACCTTATCCAGGAAGCTATCCTGAGTCGTATCGTAACCTGTAAATTTACAGTACGTATTACCTGACGGTAGCGCTATAAAAGGTTGGACTACTAGATGGAACGGCTGTCTTTACCACCTCCAGATACTATTGTTATATGTAATGTCGATACAGACTTATGTGTAGGGTTATAAAGGTGATGACTGATGACGATTCCTTTATACAAACCTCCAATACTATTTCTATGTGTAAACCTGTTATACAGCATATGGGTAGAGGTAAAAGGTGGACTAGAGGACGTATGATCTTTAACACCTCCAATACTATGTTACGATGTACACTGTTATACAGGACATTATGTGTAGGGTATAAAGGTTGGACTAGATGGACGTAATGTCTTATAACAACCTCCAGTACTCGATGTTACTATGTAACTGTTATACAGACATTATGGGTTAGGGTATAAGGTTGGACTAGATGGCGAGTTTCTTTATCACACGCCAAGTACTATGTTACTATGTAACTGGTTATACAGGACATATGGGTATGGTATAAGGTTGATAGATGGATGTATGTTTACTAATCTTGCTATGTACTTTTAATCAGACAAGGTGGTATAAATTGTCAGACGACGTATCTACCTCAATACTGGTTACTATGTAAACTGTATACAGACAATATGGAGGCGTTAAATGTTGGACTAGATGGACCGTATGTCTTTATACAACCTCCAATACTATGTTACTATGTAATTGTTATACAGACATATGGGTGGGTTTAAGGTTGTACTAGGTGAGTATTCTTTTATACAAACCTCCATACTATGTTACTATGTACTTACAGACATTATGGGTAGGTATAAATGGTGTGGACTCGATGGACGTATGTCTTTATAAACCCTCCAATACTAGTTACATGTAATGTGTTCTAGGCAGACATTAATGGTAGGATAAAGTGGTGACTGATGGACTATATCTTTAGTACAACCTCCAATACTATGTTATCATGAACTGTTATAAGGCCATTATGGGTTTGGGTATAAAGGTTGACTAGATGGATGTATTTCTTTATAAACGAACCTCCAATACTATGTTTACTATGTTAACTGTTTATACAGACAGCTATGGGGTAGGGTCTAATGGTTGGACTAGATGGACGTATGTCTTTATACAACCTCCAATACTATGTTACTATGTAACTGTTACAGGGCCACATTATGGGTCGGGTCTAAGGTTGGACTAATGGACGTATGTCTTCTAAACCTCCCAATTATATGGTACTATGTACTGTTATACAGACATTACTGGGTAGGGTATAAAGGTTGACTAGATGGACGTATGTTTTATACAACTCCAATACTATGTTTACTATGCTAGTGATACAGGGACATTAATGGTGGTTATAAAGGTTTGGGATATATGGAGGTATGTCTTTATACAACACCTCCAATGTCATGTACTAGGTAACTGTTACGACAGTACCTTAGGGTAGGGTATAATAGGTTGGACTAGATGGACTATGTCTTTAGTATCAACCTCCAATACTATGTTACTAGTAACTGTGATACAGACTTATGTAGGGTTTAAATTTGGAATAGATGGACGTGATCTGTTATACACAACCTCCGATCTATGTTACTAATGTTAACGTTATACAGACATTATGGGTAGGGTTAATACGGTTGGACTAGATGGAAGGATATTCTGTTATACACCTCGCAATACTAGAGTACTTATTAACTGTTATCAGACAACTATGGGTAGGGTATAAGGTGGGACTAGATGGACTGTATCTTTATACAACCCTCCAAACGTATGTTACTATTGTAACTGTTATACAGACATTATGGGTGTAGCGGTATAAAGGTTGACTAGATGGAGTATGTCTTATACAACTCCATACTATGTTACCTATGTACGTTAACAACAATGTAGGTATAAGTATGCTAGTCGGAACTTTTTATACCTAACCCATAAATGTCTTGTAACATGTTACAAGTCAACATTACTTGGTATGTATAAAGTTGGACAGTGCGACTGTCCACCTTTATTTTACCGAACTCCATAATGTTGTACTATGACACGTTACTATAGAACATTATGGGAGTTGTATAAATGTGGACTAAGACGATGTACTTATACACTAAATCTTGCTATGTACAGTCGACATATGGGTAGGATAAAGGTTGGTACTAGATACGGACGTATGTCTTTATACAAACCCTCCACTACTATGTACATACCTGGTCTTTATACAAGACATTATGGGTAGGGTATACGGTTGGGGACTGATGGACGTAGAGTTTTATACAAACCTCCAATACTAGTGTTACTAGGTAAAACCTGTTTAGACAACCATTAGGGTGGGGTTTGAAAGGTTGGCTGGAATGGACGTATGTCTTATACAACCTCCAATACTATTTTACTATGTAACTGTTTCTACGACATTATGTAGGTAATAAAAGTGTCGGACTGACAGATGGACTTATGTCTTTAATACAAACTCTCCAAACTATGTTTACTATGTAACTGTTATAACAGACTTATGGTAGGTGGTAGGAAAGGTCTTGATGGATGGACGTATGTCTTTATACACCCCAAGCATATGTTATATGTACTGATACAGACATGATGGGTGATGGGTATAAAGGTTGGGCTAGATGGCGAACCGTTTATGTCTTTATAAACCTCCAATTAAACTATGTTACTATGTCAAACTGTTATACAGAGATTATGGGGTAGGGTTATAAAGGTTGGGCCTTAGATGGTACGTATGTTTGATACAACCTCCAATTACTATGTTACTATTAACTCGTATAGACAGACCGTATGGGTAGGGTCATAAAGGTTGGATAGATGGAGCATGTCTGTATACAACCTCCAATACTATGTTACTATGGTAACTGTTATCAGACCTTATGGGTAGGGTATAAAGTTGGACTAGATGGACCGTATTTCTTTATACATCTCCAATACTATTTTACTATGTAACGTATAAACAGACATTTAGGGTAGGGTTAAGGTGTGGACTAATGGAGGATGTCTGTTTTACAACCTCCAAGTTACCTTATTGTGTACTATTAACTGTTTAACAGACATTATTGGGTAGGGATTAAAGGGTTGAAGGTTGGACTAGATGGACGTATGTCTTTATACAACCTCCAATACCATGTTAGTATATAACTGTAAGACAGACATTATGGGTAGGGTATAAAAGCAAGGCCGTCTAGACTTTTTGACACCTGACACAAAATATAAAATGCTGCCCCCCTCACCACCGGGCTGCCCCTGGAAGGGGTGTGGTCTTATATTTGAAAGTGGGTGATGGTGATGCTTTGTCCAGAAGTAGGGTGTGGCTTGCCCAGAAGTGGAAGGGGTTTAATACACATTGATTTAACTAGTGTCATTATCATTGTATGTACATATCATTCCTCCATTTATTAACAATACACTAAAGGGCCCACCCTCTAGAATAATATCTCCACCCCAGACCCACCAAACTTCCTGTGGAATAAAAGGTTTTGGCCTAAAGATCTGTAAGCCTGCCACCACGTCAAGGTAGACACTTTCAGACAGCAGGACTCTAACTAATCTAACTAATGTAACCCAGCTTAACCTAGCTAAAATTGAAAAACAAACATTTATACAAACCTGACATGGAAGAAGGGTTATACATCATGCTACACTTGGGAATAGAAACATTGATGACTATTGACTCCACCCAATATATCTTATATTTGTCATGTTCAAGAAGTCATTTAGTTAAAGCTTTTGGCCAAAAGCTTTCTGTACGATGAATCAAAACTAAAGGATAACCAGAGATCAGAACCGACACACAACATGGAATGAAAACGTCCAACCACAATGTTACCCAATGTCATTTTACTGATTAAATGCAACTGAAAGAAATATCAAAAAAGCAGAATACTACTTACCAAGACTTGAAAGGGAGTCACACAGATCGCAGATGGTAATTACAGAGACGTCTCTAACTTCTAAACTACCTGTCGGAACAATGGCAACTTTTTTTTAAAACAAACTTGAATATTTCGATTGTCTTGCAGTTATTACAAAGGGGCCCTTCTTGCCTTCTGAGAAGCAAATGCTTTTATTGCTTCTTCCAGATCCAAGCTGCGGGCTAACTCATCCTCAATAGATCTAGTTACAAGGCCAACAAGTCTCTCCTGTGTCATCGTAGATCGCAAATAGGTTTTTATTGTTTTTAACTTGGAGAAACTACGTTCACCACTTGCAACAGTAACAGGAAGTGCAAGTAGTATATGAAAAACAATGCAGATGTTTGGAAACATTGAACTCATTTTGTTTCTGTATCTGTACCCCAGAACAGTCGTTGGTGTATTACAGTTTGTGGGTAGATATCTACCGAGTGCATACAGCTCATATCCTTTATCTGCTCGAAAAGATCTTCTAATGGTCTCCACACAATCTAGAACTCTGTAGTTCACCTTAAACTTTTGCTGTGGATCTGCGATCGGTTCATCCCGCCCTTAGTAGTCAAATTGTCTCTTTGTGTGACGTACTCTAGCATTTTATTCAGGTGGAAAATCGCCATCAATGCCCAATTCTTCAGCCAGCTTTTACGCAGTCTTGATAACATTTTCATTTGATCGATAATTTCTCAGATACAACCTTGTCCTTTCTATCTGTTCCATCGCACCGTGTAAGGTTTCCTCAATTCCATGGAGTCTTTTAACTACAAATAATCTGTCATACCAAAGAACTAACCCACACAAGAAATGAAAGTCGCAAATGTCCTGTAAGACGCTTGCTCCAGCAATACTTTTAGATTTAGTTGGACATATTGAAGTAGTGTCTTCCAGCGCAGCAGAGAGGGCATCATCTATCTTGCCAATCTGGTTGCGGACAGCTTTATCAGCATTGAGGCGCCTTTCCCAGCGAGTGATACTTAATGGCACTGATGTTGACAGGTGTTGCTTCAAAGTATTCCAGGACATGCACCCACATCACCAATACACTGGCACATAATGGAGAGATTCGCCCCAGGAGGAGGTCACTGTCCATGGTGCTGAAGTTGATGCGGTCTTGCAGTGACTTGTGCTGTACTACTGCTATCATCAGGGCATGATCAGACAAGTCACATGGAGGGTTGGTTACCCCACCCCCCTGGCAATAGGCTGGCAATATCGTCGACACTTATGCAGGGTGCCATTCTGCATCATTAGGGAGGCAGCCCTGCTTTGTAATGAATCCTAAAACATCTGCCTGCTGCTCTGCCCTGGTGACCGGTAGTGCAGAGCAGTGATTTACAGTCAGTGCAGGAGTTACACTCTGCTTCCGGCTCTAGGGGTTCTACAGATTTTCCTGCACATGGCTCTGCCTCTGAGAGAAAGTTCAGGATGGCTCCTATTTGTTTGGATAAAGCAGCCACTTAAGCTTTCTTATCTTTTTATATGCGGTTCCAGACAGCCTGATTGGCTTGTGTCCGGACAGTTTCCTTTTATTGTGAGAAAAAAATAAATCGGAACAAACATAAAATTAAAAATGCAAATAAAAAAATGTGTTTGTCTGTCTATCATCATCTGTCTGTCTGTCTATCATTGTCTGTCTATCATTGTCTGTCTATCATTGTCTGTCAGGTTGGACTAGATGGACGTATGTCTTTATACAACCTCCAATACCATCCATGTTAGTATATAACTGTAAGACAGACATTATGGGTAGGGTATAAAAGCAAGGCCGTCTAGACTTTTTGACACCTGACACAAAATATAAAATGCTGCCCCCCTCACCACCGGGCTGCCCCTGGAAGGGGTGTGGTCTTATATTTGAAAGTGGGTGATGGTGATGCTTTGTCCAGAAGTAGGGTGTGGCTTGCCCAGAAGTGGGAGGGGTTTAATACACATTGATTTAACTAGCGTCCTTATCATTGTATGTACATATCATTCTTCCATTTATTAACAATACACTAAAGGGCCCACCCTCTAGAATAATATCTCCACCCCAGACCCACCAAACTTCCTGTGGAATAAAAGGTTTTGGCCTAAAGATCTGTAAGCCTGCCACCACGTCAAGGTAGACACTTTCAGACAGCAGGGCCCTAACTAATCTAACTAATGTAACCCAGCTTAACCTAACTAAAATTGAAAAACAAACATTTATACAAACCTGACATGGAAGAAGCGTTATACATCATGCTACACTTGGGAATAGAAACATTGATGACTATTGACTCCACCCAATATATCTTATATTTGTCATGTTCAAGAAGTCATTTAGTTAAAGCTTTTGGCCAAAAGCTTTCTGTACGATGAATCAAAACTAAAGGGTAACCAGAGATCAGAACCGACACACAACATGGAATGAAAACGTCCAACCACAATGTTACCCAATGTCATTTTACTGATTAAATGCAACTGAAAGAAATATCAAAAAAGCAGCCTGCTGCTCTGCTCTGGTGACCGGTAGTGCAGAGCAGTGATTTACAGTCAGTGCAGGAGTTTGAATCTCCTGCTCCCCCTGCACACTCGCTATTGGGTAAGAGATTCCTGCTCTGACTGTCAATCACTGCTCTGCACTACGGATCGGAACAAAGCAGTAATAGCGGTGCATGTGGGAGGTGGGGATCACAGCACATCAATGTATATACACAAAGAGTACAAAATATGGCAGCACTCGTACCTTACTGAACTCAGTCCGCGTGGTGCGTACAATCCCGGAGACTGGTGGATACAAACAGCAAAGCAAATCCAGTGTGGCCCGACGCGTTTCGTGGGGACTTGCTAAATTACAAACATAAAAAGCCTCGTAACCAGAAGCCTTCGAACCCCAACTCCAGGCAAAACCAGTCCGGTGATTCTCCATATCTTACGTTAATATACACGAAGGGGGTGGGCACAATGTATCAGATAATCAAGAGACACTGGAAATGATTAAAGGACAATTATACTCACCATTTCCCCGATCCATTCCTGCAAAGTACCCAGGGTGAGGTCCCAAAACGCTAAGTCCTCCCCTCTGGATACTTTACAAAAGTCCTGCACTACTTACCTGTAATCTCCCTCATCGCTCTGGTCTGATCCTCCCCACTGGCACTGTCAATGACAGCCAGGGAGGCAGCCAATGGGAAGACACGCCTCCTTGCAGAGCGCGTCTTCCCATTGGCTGCCTCGCTACCTATCACTCAAAGTGCCAATGGGGAGGATCAGACCGGAGCGATGAGGGAGATTACAAGTAAGTTCTTCAGGAATTTTGTAAAGTACCCAGAGGTGAGGACTTAGGGGCATATTTATAAAAGAGCGAAAAGTAGCGAAATGTTTTCGCATTCGCTTTTCGCATGGGTTTTCGCCAAAAAGACAGTTAACGCTATTTATAAAGGTAGCGTTAATGAATGGCGAAACCGTTTCCGCAAGCTATCGCTAAACCCTTTTCGCCTAACTTCGCAATGGTAATTTTAGCGAAAAAGGAGCAAAAAGGCATAACGCGATTTATAAAAGAGCGAAAGGTGGTTTTTGCGTTAAAAAGAGCGAAAGATTAGCGCGACCCTGAAGGTGGTGAAAAGTCATTGTTTGAGCGAAAAGGCATTCTAATGGGTAATATGCCTTGAAAAAGCGAACGCGCATTAGAAGGGCGATCGCGCATTAGAGTGTAATATGCCTTGGAAAAGCGACATTAGAAAGGCGAACGCGCATTAGAATGTAATATGCCTTGGAAAAGCGACATTAGAAAGGCGATCGCGCATTAGAATGTAATATGCCTTGGAAAAGTGAACGCGCATTAGAAAGGCGAACGCGCATTAGAAAGGTGAACACGCATTAGAAAGGCGAACGCACATTAGAAAGGCGAACGCATATTATAATGGAATATGCCTTGGAAAAGCGAACGCGCATTAGAAAGGCGAACGCATATTAGAAAGGCAAACGCACATTAGAAAGGCGAACGCGCATTAGAAAGGCGAATTGTAAAATTGTATTCCAATTGAGAAATTCTAAGAAGATTAACTAAATAAGACATGGCTGACTTCTTGGTAAATGTGAGGTGGCCATTTTGAACTTGACATCATTTTCTAGTGGGCTTTTCTGGTTTCGAATGGTTTTCACAATGCAGTCTTCTTAGATGCGTTAAGTTTTCACTGCGATACTTTTCGCTCTTTATCGCGCCCGTTCGCCTTTTTCAGCCGCGAAGTGTGTTTTTTTTGCTTTTTTATAAATAAGGCGATGGCGCTATTTTCACTGCGATGTGCTGCGCTAATTATTTGGCGAAAAAGACAATCCTTTATAAATATGCCCCTTAGTGTTTAAGGTCCTCACCCTGAGTACTTTGCAGGAATGGGGGGATAGGAACTAGGGGGAGGTGAGTATAATTGTCCTTTAAAATTGGACCCTACACTGGATAGAAATTTGGGACAATAGCCTCCTCAGTGTCACCCAGCATGTTTAACCATAGAGAGATCATTTCCAACAAGACGTCATGTACGGGATGTTACCCATGCAATTTGAACAGGTGTAATATACGTAAATACATCGCCCCTACTAAGAAATTCACCAGTTATAATATGGGAGAAGATCTTAAAATAAGAATTTTTGCAAATTGCCGCACATGTTATGTTGTATATCTGGCAACATGTATATGTGCCCTACAGTACGTGGGTAAGGCCATCAGACCAGCACATAAATGGCTGTCTGAACCCACAGAGACTGGGAACTCAATTGTTCCCTGGATAACTAGTCCTGTGCTTATTGAATCCGCCATGTTAACAGTAGTCTTGGTTTCCCTATTAAACTCTCTATTTAAATGATATCAATGTATTATCATTGACTATTTAATATTATCGTACTAGATTGATGGTGTTTGGTGGTTTTTAACAGCGTTTGACTTTATATACTTACCTTTCTTTTCATATGTGTGACCATATCTGGCATCTTTATCTATTTATGTATTCAGGTTTTATAAATGCCATTAATGCAAATATTCATCTTCTTTATTCATCTTCTAGATCCTGTGTACCACATTCCGGGCAATCAGTGATTGTGTCTGGGACATAATACAATGTCCTATTTTTATTAGGACATAGTAGTTTGTCCTATTATATCATTTGTTACACTGTTTGTGTACCATTCAGTGTGTCTACATGTTTCAGCAGCTATTGTTACATTGCTGCTTTGTTAGTATGTTTATGTTTCGCCACATCTATAAGGTTTTTATCTGTATATATTGTAATGGAGGTTGCTCTGTTTGGTGGTTAGTGTTTAAGGCTCGTACACACGTGCAATCACAGTCCCGACATTTTATTGTTTGCACTTAAGACTGGTGTGTCCAGCTACCATTTTTATCTATATACACCTGTAGTTCTAGTACAGCTAGCTAGTGATGTAACAGGAGGTATAAGTGGCTAGTGATGTAACAGGAGTAACAGTAGGTATAAGTGGCTAGTGATGTAACAGTAGGTATAAGTGGCTAGTGATGTAACAGGAGGTATGAGTGGCTAGTGACATAACAGGAGGTATGAGTGGCTGGTGTTGTATAAGCTCTGGTGCGGATGCCAAATGTTATTTTAGACTTATTAATAAATACAAGTTCTGTTTAATTGAAAGTCTGGTGACTCGGTGCAATCACATAACACTAGAAGGACACAGAATTGAACATTCAATTTCAACCACCTCCAAATCTGAATCTACATGGAAACCTTGCTGAAAACTGGGGGACATGGATCCAGAGATCTGATCAGTTCAGCACTGCCAGTGGGACTGAGGAACGAGTGACAAGGTTCAGTGTGATACATTCTACATGTCGCTGGGGAGGAAGCAATAAAAGTGACACATTGGAATGTTCGGATGGTGAAAGAGACAAAATAAATGGGCTGAAGATAAAGGTTCAAGGCTACTGTGAGCCCAGAAATAACTTTCCATATATAAGACATTTGTTCTTCACGCGTACACAAGGACAGACAGAAACCAGAGATGGATATGTGACAGACTTAAAAAATAAGGCAAAAGACTGTGAATCTGGGCAGCTGTACGATTCCCTAATCAGAGACAGAATTGTCCGTGGTATAAGAAATGACCAAGTCAGAGGCTATTAAAGGGCCAGTTCAGTGGAAATGATCAATATTTGTTACATTGTTAGTTTGTGTGACGCCTTCTTAGTTATTCTACATATTATCTCCCATTATGTAAAATCGGTTGATTTCATGCCCTTTGCTGTTCCCTGCTGTTGACATTAGTGAGCTGACATTTCAGGTTCTAACGGTCCTTCTTCCCAGAATGCACCACTTCCTTGGAATGTTCCTAGCAGTAATTTCTACTGATTGGCTGTTGGATGGGTCGCACATGCTCAGATCTCTACTGAGCAACTGAATCAACCCGCTGGGTCAAGGGCAAGACCATAACCGTCTCTATTAGGCGGTCCTGCAAACAGGAAGTCAGTATTTCTTTATAAACAGACACAATGCTGAATGGGCAGGTTACGGTCATTGGGATGGGAAAATACTGCTCTTTATTCTGAAAAGCATATGTATTTACACTGAACTTCCCCTTTAAGGGAAGCAGACCTGAGCCTAGGTAAAGCCATTGATATTTGCAGAGCAAATGCCCAGCAATAGGTCCGACATGTAAATTGTGTCATAAGAAAAATCACTTTGCCAAAATGTGCAAATCGCAACAAAAACAACAAAATCCTGCTAAAATAATGTAATGTTATGATCTGTAAGAGCCGACAGGCATGGGGGTGGGAGGGACAAGCTGGGATCTGTAAGAGCCGACAGGCATGGGGGTGGGAGGGACAAGCTGGTACAGTATTAGGGTCACTTGATTGGCTGCAGGTCAGAGTGCAGCCTTAGTGACAGGGGTGTCATATATGCTGATGGCAGAATGTTTGTTTATTGGAGTTTCCAAGGCGACCAGGGCTCTGGGCGGGAAAGGATGGTATAAAAAAGGGGGGGGCGTGTCTTAGGACCTCAGTCTGTTTACCTGGACCAAGAAAGCAGCATCTAGCTCCCTATCAGGTAGTGGAGGAGGCGGGGCCTAGTGATGTCACCAGCCAAGCCCCCACAGAACGTCTTCCAGCTGTTCCTGCTTGTTCCAGTGCCGGCAGAAAGAGAGCAGCGGATCAAAGGGGCCAGAGGAGATCTGCAAAGCTGAGGAGCCGGTCTTCAGCTTCCAAAAGGGTTTATAGCGGCCTTCCTTCCCTCTCCACCTCCTTCCAGGCAATGCAATCTGTGTTCCTGAATAACACTAGCAATGGAAAAGAGAAGGATTTAGCCAGTTTAGTTCCAAGTATTTCAGTTAATGAGGGTGAGTCAATGACCCCTTCTACCACTAGCGGTGGCAATAGTATAGAGAGTTGTAGTTTAGCCACTACACCATTAACTAATGGCTCTACTGTAACTACAGTCAGTACATCTGACAATGCCAAATTCAATTGGAGTGTTCCGGAGGTTTGTCTAAGGGAGGTGATGCCATGTGGTACTACCCCCTTAGGTTTGCATCTGACAGCCTCAGTTAAAGGGGAATACATTGATATTCTGTCCCTATTACCTTCCACAAAGAATTTTAAAGGGCATGTCCACCCCCAAAACTATAATCCCCCCCACTACTGGCCCCATTGTGTAGTGTAGTTTAATCCTACATCACATCCAGCTCCATATGGTTCCTGTATCCCCCCCCCCCCCAAAGTCCCAAAAAATGCCCACCAGGAGGATAGCAGAGTCCATATAGGGCTCTGCCTCCTACCTGCCTCCGGTAGATATTTGTCATCGTTACTGCAGCCTTCTCCCCTCCTCCCTCCCCTCCCTCCCTCTCAGCATTCCCTCCCCCTAGAGTAAAACCCTTTTCACCAAATATTCCCCCTGTCCCCCCAGCCCCAACCGCCGCTATGTTAGTAATATCAGAAAATGCCCAAAACATTACTTACCTTCCCTCTTTCCTCCGCCGCACTGAACTCCCGGCAGCCGCGTCCGTGATTGGCCAATCACAGACGCGACTGCCGGTCCCGCCCTCTGCTTGCATTTTCTCGCAAGCAGAGGGCTGGCACGAGGCGGAGGAAAGAGGAAGGTAAGTAAAGTTTGGGGCATTTTCTGATAATACTAACATAGCGGTTGGGCTGGGGGACAGAGGAAGGTTTGGTGAAAAAAATTTTTTAAGGGTGGACATACCCTTTAAGACAGAGAAAAAGAAATATTCAGAGGAAGAAAAGAGGCCAGTCGCTCGGACCTTTTCCAATTGGTTACAAGCATTTTGCATTTACGCCAATGTTCTAGCCAATCACAATCCAAAATTAGGTCCTTTGCTCTTTAAACACGTGGATATTGTACTAGAGGCGTATAAAGGTTTGGGGGACTGGCCTGGTTCTTTTACGATAATAAATTTAGACAAAAGATGGCAGTTCATCCTGAGCTGACCTGGGGTAAGAAGGATGTAGATTCATGGCTCAGTATGTTAGCCCCAAGACCCATGTTACCACAGCCATATACCAATAAGGGTACAGAACAAAACCCAACATTTGTTGGGAATATAACGAATCGCAATGTAAATGGCAGAATAATTGTAAATTTCACCAGGAATGTGCCACGTGTGGTGGGGGACACCCTGCCTTTCGCTGTATTAGAAAATTCTCCCTTGCAAACAAATCCCATAAGGACTTCAACAGTCAAGTTGATAACTCCAGTGAGTGGGTTACAAATGCTGCCTTGGCTAGAGGCTTTTACAAATCAGCTGAAGGCTCAATTAATTAAGGAAGGGTTTAAAGAAGGGTTTTATATACCATCTAATAATATTCATCCCACGGTAATTGTAGCCGATAACTTGATATCGGTCAGGGAGGCCCCAGAGATTGTTAGGGAAAAAATAGAAAAAGAATTGCTTCTTGGTCACATTGCAGGCCCATTTCTTGAATATGTTCATTGTCATGTTCGTATTTGGAAATCTTTGCCCAGTTTTTAGAAAGTGAAGGTTGAGTCAGGATGTTCTTTTGTAATTCATTATTTAGATGATTTTTATTTATTGGTCCAGAGGGTACGAACACATGCGATTTCTTATTAAACGTTTCCAAATGGATAACTAAAACATTCGGTGTCCACTATCTCAGGACAAGACGATTCCTCCTTGTACCAGTTTTTAGGAATAGAAATTGACTCCGTCCTTATGGAGTTCAGATTACCCGCTGAAAAGTTAAGAAATTGAGATCTCTCACAGTCAGAGCCTTGGCCTTAAAAAAACTAAAGCTAAGTGAGATACAATCTTTACTAGGTCACTTGAACTATGCAACCCGTATCTAGAGATGGACTAGAACCCGAACCCGGTAGAACCCGAGTTCGAGCCGAACTATTCGAATTCGAGCGAATTTGGACTTCTCGAACTATCCTGGACGCGGATTTTCGATATTTTCGAACTTTTGCTAAATATCGTATGTTCGACCGTTCGAGTATCGAATCTGCGAGTAAAGTGTCCATTAAAATCTATACGCGAGCATCGAATCTGCAAGTAAAATGTCCATGGTATCTAGGCGCGAACGCGAACATCGAATACGAGAGTAAAGTCTCCATTAAAACCTATATGCGAGCATCGAATCCGCGAGTAAAATGTCCATGGTATCTAGGCGCGAACATCGAATCTACGAGTAAAGTGTCCATTAAAACCTATACGCGAGCATCGAATCCGCGAGTAAAATGTACATGGTACCTAGGAGCGAACAAACTCGAAAATAGCGCGAGTGAGTGTAAAATAGATTTTTCAAATGTCCTGGATATTGGAACGTGTTCCCCACACCATTTCCCAGGTCCCACAGCCATTTACATTAAGTTACCATTAATATTTTAATTGTATTTCATATAAATTTTTCGAAATATTTGACTCCCATTGACTTTAATGGGTACGTTTTCGAACTTTCTATATAGTTCGAAAGTTTGAAAACGGACCGAACTTTCGAAAGTTCGCCCATCTCTACCCGTATCATGCCAGTTGGTAGGGTTTTCAATAGGCGCATTTCAGACCTAACAATCGTTATTGGTAACCCAAACCACCACATTAGATTAAATCTGGAGGTTCGAAAGGACCTAAAAATTTGGCAAGAGTTTCTAGAGCAATATAATGGGAGGTCTTGTTGGCAGCAGGAGTTTGCAGATAACCAGGATTTACAGCTATTTACAGACGCAGCTGCGTCTGTTGGTTACGGGGCCTTTTTTGAGGGAGGTTGGAGTGTTGGGACCTGGCCCACCGAATGGATTTACAAAAAACCTAGTTTTACTAGAGCTATTCCCAATTATAGTCGCTATCAAGATATGGGGAGCAAGACTGACAAGCGTCGCATTATTTTTAGGACAGATAACATGGGGGTTGTATATGTCATCAATAATCTCACTTCCAAATCCCCTCCTGTGATGTCTTTGCTAAGACACATACAGGGTTATTCAATAAAAGTTCTTATCGTTTAAAATGGTGCTAATTTTGCCCCAACCAATCAGATGTTAGCTTTCAAATGTTAAATAAAATCTGATTGGTTGGGGCGAAATTAGCACCATTTTAAACGATAAGAACTCTTATTGAATCTCCCTGCCAGGTTACTCCAATTTAATATCTGGTTGAAAAAAAAAACCCATTCCAGGTATTGATCACAAAACTGCAGATTCTCTGTCCCGCTTGCAGTGGTTGAAATTTTGGGAATTGGAGTGAAAGGCAGACAGACAAGGAGCAGCCCTCAGCACCTATGGAATCTGGTGTGGACAAACTGAAGGCCTTAGTACTGAACTCTTTATGTGAGTCCACATGGTCTACTTACATTGCGAGTTGGAAAGCTTGGGAATCTTTCAAATCCCAGAGTGTTAAATGGTGGAAGTGATAGGGATTCCTTTATATATTTTTTGCTGGAACAGATAGAGGCCAATCTCTCTGCCGCTACAATACGTAGAAATGTTGCAGGGATCTCATTTTTTCTTATGTTATTAGGGGTATATGATTTTACTAAATGCTCTCTGATAAGGCTGATGTTAAAAGGTTTAGTGAAAACTAAAGTATCCAAAGATAGTAGTAGTAGTAGTAGTAGTAGTAGGATAGTAGTAGTAGTAGTAGTAGTAGTAGTAGTAGGAGGAGGAGGATAATAGTAGTAGTGATAGTAGTAGTAGTAGTAGTAGTAGTAGTAGTAGTAGTAGTAGTAGTAGTAGTAGTAGGATAGTAGTAGTAGTAGTAGTAGTAGTAGTAGTAGTAGTAGTTGTAGTTGTAGTAGTAGTAGTAGGGTAATAGTAGTAGTAGTAGTAGTAGTAGTAGGATAATAGTAGTAGTAGTAGTAGTAGTAGTAGGATAGTAGGCGTCCGATCACTATTGATTTATTACAAAACCTAGTGCAAGCTCTTCCATCAGTTTGCGTGGACGAATATGAAACCACATTGTTTAAATGTTTGTTCTCAGTTATGTTTTCTGCTGCGTTAAGGGTAAGTGAAGCTGTTTCCCCATCCAAAGGTTTTCCAGGTGGCTTAAGTCGGGATACATTAGTCTGGTCGAGTCTAAGCTCAGGGTCATTATTAGAATGTCAAAAACTAATAAATCTAAAAGAGGAATCACATCCTGGATTGGTCCAATCTCAGAGAGATGTCCCATTCAGAACTTCTCCAAATGTATTACGCTTCGGCCTTCAGTGGCTGGTCCTTTCTTCATTCATTCACATGGGGCATTTGTCTCTAAATATCAGCTATCTAGAGTATTGCAGCTTGGTCTTGTAAAGTTGAACCTACCTGGGGAGCAATTTAAGTCCCATTCCTTTCGAATTGGAGCAGCTACACAAGCAGCATCTCTAGGTAAGAGGCAATAATGAGAATTGGGAGATGGGAGTCCAACAGATACCGCTAATATATTCGCCCTTCTATGACCCTGAAACCTCATGTATCTGCTTCATTTTGTAGGTCATCCAGCACCTGTTTGGTTCATAGGGCATTTTGTGTATTGTGGATATCCAGATTTGATCTCGCTTCTCTTAGGGGGGAATGAAGTCATTTGGTCTGAGATCATTCCCCGGCTGGTGTGTCAAAGCCAGAAAAACGCGGACGGAAAGTGAATCACAATATTAGCTTGTTTGCTAAATCTCTCGATTTTGTCACTTGGCGGCGTTTTGATCTGGTGGGTGGTGAACCAGGCCGGTATAGGGAAGATATAGGACTAGATATCTTCAATCTGGGGCTTCAGTCAGCCATTGAGAAAGCACTATTGGTTGGGGGAAGGCCAGTCCCAAGCCGAAGGGGCAGCTGACCCTGGCGTGGAGGCAATGAAAAATTATATGGGCTCATGGCTAGTTAAGGGCTGAGCTCTTGGTTTAAGGGCTAGGCCACACTAGCGCGTTTTTCGCGCGTTTGCGCACGCGTTTCACGCTCGCGATTGCGCCCGTGGTTTTCGCTAAAATGGAAATCGCAGGAACGCGAAAATTCCCGCGATTTCCGATGCGCATCCGTACGCGTTTTGGTAACGCATTGAACGCGAACGCACAAGAAAAGCGTACACAATCGCGTGTGATAACGCTCGCGATTTTGTGCGCGATTTCTGTGCGTTGCAGTGTGGCCTCAGCCTTTAAGTGATCGATAACAGGCAGCCCACTGTTTGGTAATGGGCTGTCCTGGAAGATGGAACAAATAAATTAAGGTTACTAAAGGTTCTGATAATATAATGGTTGGTTAATAAAAATCGCTGCGGCCTGTTTTCACCACTGTAATACGTGTGTTGTGTTTTATTTATTATCATAAGCGGTCTAGGTCCATCATCCACTCCCCATGTAATAACAATCTGGTTACTGGATGGCAGAGGCTCAGGTAAGTGAGCAACGTCTCCCTGAATGTCCAAACGTACACTGTCCCAGCCAATCCCAAACAGGAAGTGTAAAGACTACATGTCCCAGGGAGCCTTGCAACAGGATGTGAGGCGGAGCTCCTGAGGACAGGAAGTAGGAAGCCAGATTGGGATCCAGTGGGAGGATTTAGTGAGAGGCGGTCCAGTTCCCAGAGAGACATGGTACAAGCAGTGTGAGTCTTATTCCACCCACTAAACATGGAGACAAGGGAGGTAAGACTGTGGGGATTTGTGACAATCTCCAGACAGTCTGGACCCAGGATTTCCTCCCATTGGGATAGAAGAAAACATCTGGATTTCATAACATCATTCAATAGGTCACAGCAACCACCAGTAACATTCTAGGGACCATCTGCTTCATTCTGTTTCTGTCACTCAATTCTCTAGCCCCTCCCTCCCCCACCAGAGCTGTCACTCACTACTGGGTGACCTACCTGTGTCCTCTCTGTAACCAAGACAGAGCAGTGAGAAAACCCATTGTTACCCACTAGGAAATGGATGTATTTAAAGGAAAACTAAACCAGTATGTGAAAACTGCAGTAGTTAGACATTAGATTAGACTTTGGTCTACTGATGAACATTAAATGTACCATATAATGCTGGCCATACACTAGTAGTGTTAGATTAGATGTTTATCCATAGATGAATGTTTCTAATCTATCTAACATGTTTTACACAATTCTTCTGGTGTCACGTTGTGGGAATGTCTCTGTGTATTTTCAGCACGATTGTTTACTTGATCCTTTTCCAATTTTACTTAACCACCATGTTAAATCCAGGTTTTGTCAGTTGTTTATTATATCCAGTACTTCAAAGTAATTTCCAGTTGCACAAGTCAATAAGGGGCAAAATATTAACACTGTGTACACACCTTACATTATCTTGGCCAATAAAAGTAGAACAGCAGCAACAGCCAATCAGCAATAAAACCTGGTGGTGGGATTCACTGATTGGCTACCAGTAATAGGGGTGAATAATGGAGAGAGAGGAAGCAGTAAGGTGGAGGGTATGTACGTCTATGTGTATAATACTGTGTGTAAAGTTGGGTTCCCTCGGATCCGACTGTATAGGCGCTTTATCTTTAATGTGTGGAAAACATGCAGTCCCGAAAATGTTCTCCCTATGTTGTGTATAGGAGGAATGCTCGGGACTGTGTGTACTAGAACTGTCATGTGCATAACCAGCTATTTCATTGTGTGTGACTGTGTGCTATTTCCATATAAAATCCGTATGTTGAAAGTCTGGTCAGTATTTCCATTAGAACAATGATGCAGACTATACTGGTTTCGGTGTAGCCATACAGCATGTATTGAATGAACTGCTACTTTGCCTTGTCATGTGGTTGGTGTTAAGGGAAAAGGCGATAACCTTAATTGTTTTATGGTTTTTAACTTGGCTTTTTATTCTGTCTTCACCTCTGTCTCTCAATTCCTGTTCTGCCACTTTAAACGGACATACTGGTAGACCCTCCTGCTTTACCTTGCAGCCCCCCTGCTCTGCTTTATAATTATATCCTGCATTGCCTGATGTCATTGCACAAAGGTAATTATAATTAACCAATCACTACCCAGGATTTGTGTGGTGAAATAAAGGATGGTTAGTGTTGATTGGTGGGAAATATTGCCCCAGACAGGATCCAGAGCTAATACTATAGTTTCACTGCTCCCGCAAAGGTCACTGTTAGAAAAGTATAATAGAATTGAGTCTGGATAACTATACTAACCGGGATAAGTGATTGGATATAGCAATACATTATCCACACTGTATGTGATAGACTCACATTCTATAAAACCTGTTATTTATACACCAAAGCAAAAGGAAAATAACCAGTTCACTGGAAGACTTAACTGACCTTCAGAGGTTGTATGTATGTATTTTATTTCTTACATAGCGCTACATATTCCGCAGCTCATTACAATTATTTACTCAATTCACATGAGGCCCTGCCCCAAAGAGCTTACAATCTAATCACTTTATATACACATACAACCTATCAGTATGTCTTTATGATTGTGGGGGAAACCGAAGTGCCCAGAGGAAACCCACGCAAGCACGGGGAGAACATACAAACTCCCTGCAGATGTGTCCAAGGGTGGAATCGAACTCGGGACCTCAGCACTGCAAGGGATCAGTGCTAACCACTGAGCCACCGTACTGCCCTGTGAACCAGATGGAATATAAAGGGAAACACTGGGACATGTATGAATTCAGACCATTACAGTTCTATAGGGGACATTAAAGAAACAATACTTTTAATTTTTTCAATCTAATCTATAATTACCAAGAGGTACGGGTCACTGTGTCAGTAATAATATCCTGTTACCTGGAAATCCTACATTGCAGAGCCTAAGATTTCTGTGAGTATTTCATGGCTGTGCCCTCTTTATTCCTTACCATATACACCTGGTCACACATTGTACAGATAGGAGGGTGTGTCAAGTGGGTGAGTATGTATGAGAGCAGTATGGCACACTGGAGGTAAGAACAGGAGGTAGGATTAGTGACTCCAGCCTCCCTGTGAATTATAGATTAATATAGAAATACCTACATGTGCTCTAATGTGTTTATTGGATGTGGTCGGTCATATAACAAATGTCTCTGTCCATTTAATTCCAGAGGAGCTTTAACATTAATCCCACCCACAAGGACCTAATGGGGATCTCAGAGGAAGCGACTGACCCAGTGATGGGGAACAAGGATAAAAACCATCTGAATGAGAGATCCTGAATCTCACACTGGAGATTTCCACCTGCTGACTGGGGGAGGTGAGGGCTCTGTGAGTGGTGCAGGGGGTGGGGATTATTTGAATAGTTCTACCTACTGTCCATAGAGTTGATAGTTTATTTCTCTTGGGGCAGTGGCTCCTATAGCTATGGCCCCTTCCTTGCTAGATAATTCTCTCTCCCCCTCCAATCCCCAGGACTACATTGTTATGAAGAAGTCTGGGGATGGCGTCCCACAGAGCTGCACTGACTTATGTTGAAGGATCTGCAGGCTCCATCCCCACCTGTGTCCCATCCTTCTCGCTCCGTCATACAGAAGGAAAATGCCAAGAAGATCCTGACCTCATCTCCAACATCATCCACCTGCTACTGGAGGTGGGTGTGTCCCAATCCGTGATTGGTTAGTAACAGTGGATGATAATCCGTCTCTCTGTCTGGGTGGTGACTGTAACATTGTGTGTTCAGGTTGCCTTAAGGTGTCAGGATGTTTCCATCAAGAATTCGGAATATTTAATGGGAAACAAGACCCTTTACAGGAAAGAGATAAATCCCCAGCGGATCCAATCATTAAGTAAGTATGCAAAAGTGACGGTAAGTTTAGGTGGAATCTCCACTTTCTTCTTGCAAATAGTTATCTGCTTTTTTCCACTTTAGATAATAACATGATAATAATCTTTACAGTCTGTCCTGATTTACCCATTTAGCAGCTTTGAAGCCACATTAATAAGCAGTAAAAGATGTTTTTGGCTGAATTAGAATTAAATTCAATAGGAGGCAAGATGCATACATTAAAGTTTTCTTGTTTTGAGTACATGTGGAAATAATACACATACACTATACACAATAGCATAAATATTCACTTACCTTGGCATGCTTATTGTCTTAGAATCTGTATTAGCATACACTAATAATAATATTTTAAATTATCTCTAATGGGTTAGAATGACTCTTCATGTTTGTATCATTTACAGGTTGTGACTATGAAGATAACAGTGATACTAAACCTAATCTGGAAACAAATTTGTGCTGTGAGAATAAACCAAGTGAGATTGTGGATGAGGAACCAGGAGAAAATTTCCCAAATGGTGACATTTCTCTTACTGATAAGGAAACTGTAACCAGCTGTATATCAAATGGTATTAAAGAGGAGATGGAATCATGGGAAGGAGAATGTTCAGATTGTACCATTAATCCACTTACAGAACAGATACAGGGAACGATCCATCTACTGATACCATGGATCCAACCTAAATAACAGCTGTCAGATAATTATATATCAAATGGTATTAAAGAGGAGATGGAACATGGGAAGGAGAATGTTCAGATTGTACCATTAATCCACTTACAGAACAGATACAGGGAACAGATCCATCTACTGATACCATGATCCAAGCCAATAACAGCTTGTCAGATAATATATATCAAATGGTATTAAAGAGGAGATGGAATCATGGAAGGAGAATGTTCAGATTGTACTATTAATCCACTTACAGAACATACAGGGAACAGATCCATCTACTGATACCATGGGATCCAACTCAATACCAGCTTGTCAGATAATTATATATCAAATGGTATTAAGAGGAGATGGAATCATGGGAAGGAGAATGTTCGATTGTACCTTAATCCACTTACAGAACAGATACAGGGAACAGATCCATCTACTGATACCATGGGATCCACCTAAATAACAGCTTGTCAGATAATTATGTATCAAATGGTATTAAAGAGAGATGGAATCATGGGAAGGAGAATGTTTCAGATTGTACCATTAATCACTTACGAACAGATACAGGGAACAGATCCATCTACTGATACCATGGGACCAACCTAAATAACAGCTTGTCAGATAATTATTATCAAATGGTATTAAAGAGGAATGGAATCATGGAAGGAGAATGTTCAGATGTGTACCATTAATCCACTTACAGAACAGATACAGGGAACAGATCCATGTAATTATATCACCCTAAATAATAGCTTAGCAAACACAATACACCCACCAAGAATTAATGCACAAAGAAAGCAATTATTTTGCTTTGAATGTGGGAAACAGTTTGCAGTAAAACAACCTTATTATACATCAAAGAACCCACACAGGGGAGAAACCATTTTCTTGTTCTGAATGTGGAAAACTGTTTTCTAAAAAAGCAACCTTGTTATAACCAGAACACTCACACAGGAGAGAAACCATTTTCTTGTTCTGAATGTGGCAATTGTTTTGCTCAAATGGCAACTTAATCGACATCAGAGAACTCACACAGAGAGGAAACCATTTTCTTGTTCTGAATGTGGGAAAAGTTTTGAAGAAATGCCACTTTATTAGACATCAAAGAATTCACACTGGAGAGAAACCATTTTCTTGTTCTAAATGTGGCAAAAGTTTTTCACAAAGTTGGCTACTTTATGACATCAGATAACCCATACGTGAGAAAAACCTTAAGATTCCTTTGAAGTCCTGGTCTCCATCGCGCTTTGCCCTTCCTTTGGTATGTGTCTAAACATAAGCAGATTTTTGGTCCCACCCTTTGTCCTTTATCAGAAAAGGGTGGGGAAAGGCCCTAATTGCTCTTTAATGAACATATGCAGAAAAAAAAAACTGTGAATATATTTTTCAGAAATAAAATATTTACAAAAATGAAACCATTTTGTTAGATTCAGTTAGATCAACTGGACTTGATGTTTAATTCTGAAATGAGAAGCCAGTAGGATGACTAGCAAATCGTCTTCAAGAACTAAACTAAAGGATAAGTACACTACAAATACCGGTTAAGTGTAATTGGAAGCTGCAGCTTTAACTAATCAGCTCCTCTTTTTTTTTTTTTCTTCGGTCCCTTCTGAGCTTACCTGTGTTCCTGTAAAGTTCCTGACATCTTGGTATTCTTTTGGCAGCCCTAAGCTCGCCCCCCGAGACTTCTACCTAGCTCTCCTTCCACAGTGTGTCACACAATGCAAGGTCAGTTAGCACACCTCAGGGGACAATGAAATGAAATTGGTCTACCAATGCATTGCAGCCTTAAAACGCTATCGGCTATATTGGGGTTTATAGGTAAAAGGAAGTGGAGGTTCGTGTACCAATCATAGAAGATTTTGTATGATTTATTCCTTCGTGTTTTTTTCTTTGTTGTCTGCTAATTTTCATGATTGTTATTCATTGGTCCCATATGATTGCATGTCCAGTTCTTCCCCGTCTGTGTTTGTTCTCTCTCCCGTTCCTTTTTTACCTATTATCATGATGCAGTGGGTTTAATGGGTGGTCTATCGTGCCATAGTTTGTACAGACCAATATCCTGCCCTCCTCCAATGGTTAAAAGTATTCTAGTTGGGTCTAATTGCATGTATTGATACCCGTCTTTGGTAGAGGTTTTAGTTTCATCATAGCGGAGTCTCAGGGAAGAATGCTGCCTTGGATTTTCTATGTCTTTGATGCTTCTTACTCCTTTGTTCTGCCAGTATTTGTATAGGCCTGATTCACCTGGAAGGTGAAAGATGGTGCAATGGTGATTTGTGAAGTTTATATTATTGTGGATTTATATAGCGCCAACATCTTCCGTAGCGCTTTACAATGACATGTATACATTCACAGTCAGGCCCTGCCCAGAAGAGCTTACAATCTAAGCACATTTATTATTATGTACAACCTATCAGTATGTCTTTATGATTGTGGGGGAAACCGGAGTGCCCGGAGGAAACCCAGGCAAGCACGGGGAGAACATACAAACTCCTTGCAGATGTCCAACCCTTCAGGCTCCAAGGCTCATTGCGAACCACTGAGCCACCTTCTGTTGTTTGTGGCATAGGCCCATAATTTAGGGGTTGATTGGATCACTGGGGGTAGTGCTCTTTCAAAGGGACAGCGTATGCTTGCTGGGATCCAGAGAATTGAAGAGGAGTGTAGATGGGATAGTCACTTTGTAGGATCACCCACCTGCTGTGTTTCTCCGTCTATCCAGTGTGTCGGTTCGTCTAGCAGCTTTGTAGAGTTGGTAAAGGACAAGAAAGCAAATCCACCTTTGTCTAGTGTCTGGCCAAATATATTGACTTTATCGTTTATTTTGTGAAATAAATCTACCTATTGCCTAGTGCTTCTAGATCACATTCCCTCCATGTGATGGACAGGGCTCTGAATGGGTGCAGTGTTTTGGGGAGCAGGATCGTTTTAGTGGCGTTCATTCTCCAATGAGGGAGAGGAAATGGGGTCCGTGTTTCTAGTCGTTTATGAAACATGGGAAATAGTTATTTGTGAACAAGTGTTGTGTTTCATTGCTTGTTTGGATTCCCAAGTATTTGGTATTTTTGATCCTGAAGTGGAATTGTGTCCCGTTGGAGGTTCGTTGTGTATGATTTGATTGTTGACTCTGAAGCCTGATATTGTGCTAAAGAGTCTGTAGATTCTGGGTAACCAATCATAGGTTGTGTTCTAGTCAGTGCAGTGTCACCTGCACAAAGTGTCATTTTATGTCTGAGATAATGGTGGTAATGCCTTTCTGTTCTGTAGTGTTTAGTGGATTGAAGCTGCTAATGGCTCAATGCATAAGATGAAGAGTAAGGGGCACGTCCATTTTATGCTTTTGTGTGTACTTGGATGATCGGGGGTCTTATACAGCTAAAGGCTGCTTGGATGTAGGGGGGCAGGGAGTCAATCTTATGTAGGACTTTCTGTAGACACGCCCTTTTTATCAAGCGCCTTTTTCCATGACCCAATGACAGCGATGGAGTTGGTTGCTTTCGGTGTGAGCAATGTGCATTAGAGTTGAGAATTTTTCTGATGTTGTCAGTGGTTTCTCGTCCAGGTATAAAACCCGTCTGATTGTGGTGAATCAGCTGGGGAGCATATTGAAGGTTCTATTCCCAGCTATAGAAAATCATTTTACATCCGTATTATCAATGAGATGGGGTGATAATTATAGAAAATCATTTTACATCCATATTTATCAATGAGATGGGGCGATAATTATAGAAAATCATTTTACATCGGTATTTATCAATGAGATGGGGCGATAATTATAGAAAATCATTTTACATCGGTATTTATCAATGAGATGGGCGATAATTATAGAAAATCATTTTACATCGGTATTTATCAATGAGATGGGGCATAATTATAGAAAATCATTTTACATTGGTATTTATCAATGAGATGGGGCGATAATTATAGAAAATCATTTTACATCGGTATTTATCAATGAGATGGGGCGATAATTATAGAAAATCATTTTACATCAGTATATCTGTTGTATTCAATTAGATCAACTGGACTTGAAATGTAGTTCTTGAAGACGTTTCGCTAGTCATCCGACTGGCTTTCTCAATCAGAATGACTTGTACAAGAATCTGTGGCAATTATGTACCCTGGAAAATCCCATTAGCATATCACAGCCAGGTGTTAAGGGTGTGAGTTAGATAGTGGCTAAGAGGTGTTATAGGGAACGCCCAGAGTAAGGTGTCAAAAACAGCATTGTACATGGCAGACAGTTGGTGTCGAACCCCCCACCTCTATTTAGGCTGGTTTTCTTATTTTCACTAAATGGCCTCCTTAACACCTCTCTTGAACCAGTCATTCCTTCTGCCAGTATGTAACATTACAATCTTCAAAGGTATGTCCTTATCCTTACCTTTGAAGATTGTAATGTTAACATACTGGCGAAGGAACGTGACTGGTTCAAGAGAGGTGTTAAGGAGGCCATTTATGTGAAAATAAAAACCAAGCCTAAATAGAGTGTGGGGGGGTTCGACACCACTGTCTGCCTGTACAATGCTGTTTTGACACCTACTCTGGGGTTCCTATAACACCTCTTAGCCACTATCTAATCACACCCTTAACACCTGGCTGTGATATGCTAATTGGGATTTCCAGGGTACTATTGCCACAGATTCTTGTACAAGTCATTCTGAATTGAGAGAACCAGTCGATGACTAGCGAAACGTCTTCAAGAACTACATTTCAAGTCCAGTTGATCGAATTGAATACAACAATATACCATGACCTGGATGAATGAGCACGCTTCACAAGCATTTACATTTACACAATCAGAGATATTTATCATTATCGAGGTGGGGCGATATTAATAGAAAATTCTTGCATTTTTACATCAGTATTTATCAATGAGATAGGCGATAATTTAAGTATAGAATCATCATATGAATCTTTCACATCGGTATTTTATCAATGAGAGTGGGGGGATAATTATGAAAAAGAAAATCATTTTACATCGTATTATCATGAGATGGGGGGGCGATAATTATAGAAATCATTTAACATCGGTTTATCAATGAGATGGGGGATAATTATAAGAAAATCATTTTACATCGGTATTTACAATGAGATGGGGGCTATAATTATAGAAAATCATTTTACACACAAATAACAGAATAAACAAAATCAACACGAATAAAATACAAAAACAACAACTCGGTATTTATCAATGAGATGGGGCTATATGTATAAAATCATTTAACATCGGTATTTATCAATGAGATGGGCGACTAATTATAGAAAATCAATTTTAATTACAAAATCCATGGTTTGTATCAATGAGATTGGGGGGGCGTAATTATATGAAAAACAGATTTACAATACACAAAAAAAGGTAATCGTTTAATTCAATGAGACTGGTGCGATTCTTATAGAAATCATTTTACAATTCACATCGTTTATCAATGAGATGGGGAGGGATAAAAATCTTAATAAAAACATTTTAGACAAGTCGCGTGATTTATCAATGAGGTGGGGGGCTTAGTTGGGGGTGGATGAGGTGGGGTGAGGTGGGGGTAAGCAATCTGAACATTCTCCTTCCCGATTCCATCTCCTCTTTAATCCTTTGATATATAATTATCTGACAAGCTGTTATTTAGGTTGGATCCCATGGTATCAGTAGATGGATCTGTTCCCTGTATCTGTTCTGTAAGTAGATTAATGGTACAATCTGAACATTCTCCTTCCAGATTCCATCTCCTCTTTAAATCATTTGATACAAATTATCTGACAACTGTTTTTAGGTTGGATCCCATGGTATCAGTAGATGATCTGTTCCCTTTATCGGTTCTGTAAGTGGATTAAGGTACAATCTGAACTTCTCCTTCCCATGATTCCATCTCCTCTTAATACCATTTGATATATAATTACTGACAAGCTGGTATTTAGGTTGGATCCCATGGTATCAGTAGATGGATCTGTTCCCTGTATCTGTTCTGTAATGGATTAATATACAATCTGAACATTCTCCTTCCCATGATTCCATCTCCTCTTTAATACCATTTGATATATAATTATCTGACAAGCTGTTATTGAGCTTGGATCCCATGGTATCAGTAGATGGATCTGTTCCGTATCTGTTCTGTAAGTGGATTAATGGTACAATCTGAACATTCTCCTTCCCATGATTCCATCTCCTCTTTAATACCATTTGATATATAATTATCTGACAGCTGTTATTTAGGTTGGATCCCATGGTATCAGTAGATGGATCTGTTCCCTGTATCTGTTCTGTAAGTGGATTAATGGTACAATCGAACATTCTCCTTCCCATGATTCCATCTCCTCTTTAATACCATTTGATATACGCTGGTTACAGTTTCCTTATCAGTAAGAGAATGTCACCATTTGGAAATTTTCTCCTGGTTTCCTCATCCACAATCTCACTGGTTTATTCTCACAGCACAAATTTGTTTCCAATTAGGTTTAGTATCACTGTTATCTCATAGTCACAACCGGTAATGATACAAAATGAAGAGTCATTCTAACCCATTAGAGATAATTTAAAATATTATTATTAGTGTATGCTAATACAGATTCTAAGACAATAACATGCCAAGGTAAGTGAATATTTATGCTATTGTGTATAGTGTATGTTTATTATTTCCACATGTACTCAAAACAAGAAACTTTAATGTATGCATCTTGCCTCCTATTGAATTTAATTCTAATTCAGCCAAAACATCTTTTACTACTGCTATAATGTGGCTTCAAAGCTGCTAAATGGGTAAATCAGGACAGACTGTAAAGATTATTATCATGTTTTTATCAAAGTGGAAAAAGCAGATAACTATTTGCAAGAAGAAAGTGAGATTCACCTAAACTTACCGTCACTTTTGCATACTTACTTAATGATTGGATCCGCTGGGGATTTATCTCTTTCCTGTAAAGGGTCTTGTTTCCCATTAATATTCCGAATTCTTGATGGAAACATCCTGACACCTTAAGGCAACCTAACACACAATGTTACAGTCACACCCAGCAGAGAGACGGATTATCATCCACTGTTACTAACCAATCACGGATTGGGACACAACCCCCTCTCCAGTCGCAGGTGGGATTGTTGGAGATGAGGTCCAGGATCTTCTTGGCATTTTCCTTCTGTATGACGGAGCGAGCGCGATGGGACACAGTTGGGATGGAGCCTGCAGGATCCTTCCAACATACAGTCAGTGCAGCTCTGTGGACGCCATCCCCAGACTTCTTCATAACATGTAGTCCTGGGATTGGGAGAGAGAGAATTATCTCTGTACAAAGGGGCCCATAGCTAATAGGAGCCACTGCCCCAAGAGAATAACTATCAACTCTATGGCACAGTAGGTAGAAACTATTCCAAATAATCCCCCCCCCCCCTGCACCACTCACAAGCCCCTCACCTCCCCAGTCAGCAGGTGGATAATCTCCAGTGTGAGATTCAGGATTCTCTCATTCAGATGGTTTTTATCCTTGTTCCCCATCACTGGTCGGTCCGCTTCCTCTGAGATCCCCATTGGTCCTTGTGGTGTGGGATTAATGTTAAAGCTCCTCTGGAATTAAATGGACAGAGACATTTGTTATAATGACCGACCACATCCAATAAACACATTAGAGCACATGTAGGTATTTCTATATTAATCTATATTTCCACAGGGAGGCTGGAGTCACTATCCTACCTCCTGTTTCTACCTCCAGTGTGCCTACTGCTCTCATACATACTCACCCACTTGACACACCACCTCCTATCTGTCAATGTGTGACCAGGTGTATATGTGTAAGGAAAAGAGGGCACAGCCATGAAATACTCACAGAAATCTTAGGCTCTGCAGTAGGATTCCAGGTAACAGGATATTATTACTGACACAGTGACCCGTACCTCTTGGTATATATATTAGATTGAAAATTAAAAGTATTGTTTCTTTATTGTCCCCTATAGAACTGTAAGGTCTGAATTCATACATGTCCCAGTGTTTCCCTTTTATATTCCATCTGGTTCACAGGGCAGTACGGTGGCTCAGTGGTTAGCACTGATCCCTTGCAGTCTGAGGTTCCCGAGTTCGATTCCACCCTTGGACACATCTGCAGGGAGTTTGTATGTTCTCCCCCGTGCTTGCGTGGGTTTCCTCTGGGCACTTTGGTTTTCCCCACAATCTAAAGACATACTGATAGGTTGTATGTGTATATAAAGTGATTAGATTGTAAGCTCTTGGGGCAGGGCCTCATGTGAATTGAGTAATAATTGTATGAGCTGCGGAATTGTAGCGCTATGTAGAATAAAATAATACATACAACCTCTGAGGTCAGTTAAGTCTTCCAGTGAACTGGTTATTTCCTTTTGCTTTGGTGTATAAATAACAGGTTTTATAGAATGTGAGTCTATCACATACAGTGTGGATAATGTAGCTATATCCAATCACTTACCGGTTAGTATAGTTATCCAGACTCAATTCTATTATACTTTTTCAACGTGACCTTTGGGCGGGAGCGTAAACTATAGTATTAGCTCTGGATCCTGTCTGGGGCAATTTTCCCACCATCAACACTACCATCCTTTATTTCCCACACACACATCCTGGTAGTGATTGGTTAATTATAATTACCTTTGTGCAATGACATCAGGCACATGCAGGATATAATTATAAAGCAAGCAGGGGGGCTGCAAGGTTAAGCAGGAGGGTCTACCAGTATGTCCTTTTAAAGTGGCAGAAACAGGAATTGAGAGACAGAGGTGGAAGACAGAATAAAAAGCCAAGTTAAAACCATAAAACAATTAAGGTTATCGCCTTTTCCCTTAACACCAACCACATGACCAAGGCAAGTAGCAGTTCATTCAATACATGCTGTATGGCTACACCGAACCAGTATAGTCTGCATCATTGTTCTATGGAAAATACTGACCAGACTTTCAACATACGGATTTTATATGGAAATAGCACACAGTCACACACAATGAAATAGCTGGTTATGCACATGACAGTTCTAGTACACACATTCCCGAGATTCCTCCTATAACAACAATAGGAGAACATTTTCGGGACTGCATGTTTTCCACACATTAAAGTAAAGCGCCTATAAGTCGGATCCGAGGGAACCCAACTTTACACCAGTAATTATACACATAGACGTACATACCCTCCACCTTACTGCTTCCTCTCTCTCCATTATTCACCCTATTAGGTAGCCAATCATGAATCCCACCACCAGGTTTTATTGCTGATTGGCTGTTGCTCTCTGTTCTACTTTTATTGGCCAAGATAATGTAAGGTGTGTACACAGTGTTAATATTTGCCCCTTTTGACTTGTGCACTGGAATTACTTTGAAGTACTGGATATAAAACAACTGACAAAACCTGGATTTACATGGTGGTTAAGTAAAATTGGAAAAGGATCAAGTAAACAATCGTGCTGAAAATACACAGAGACATTCCCACAACGTGACACCAAAGAATTGTGTAAACATGTTAGATAGATTAGAAACATTCATCTATGGATAAACATCTAATCTAACACTACTTGTATGGCCACATTATAGGGTACATTTAATGTTCATCAGTAGACAAAGTATAATCTATGTCTAACTACTGCAGTTTTCACATACTGGTTAGTTTTCCTTTAATACATCCATTTCCTAGTGGTTACAATGGGTTTTCTCACTGCTCTGTCTTGGTTACAGAGAGGACACAGGTAGGTCACCCAGTAGTGAGTGACAGCTCTGGTGGGGGAGGAGGGGGCTAGAGAATTGAGTGACAGAAACAGAATGAAGCAGATGGTCCCTAGAATGTTACTGGTGGTTGCTGTGACCTATTGAATGATGTTATGAAATCCAGATGTTTTCTTCTAATCCCAATGGGAGGAAATCCTGGGTCCAGACTGTCTGGAGATTGTCACAAATCCCCACATCTTACCTCCTTGTCTCCATGTTTAGTGGGTGGATAAGACTCACACTGCTTGTACCATGTCTCTGGGAACTGGAACAGCTCTCACTAAATCCTCCCACTGGATCCCAATCTGGCTTCCTACTTCCTGTCCTCAGGAGCTCCGCCTCACATCCTGTTGCAAGGCTCCCTGGGAACTGTAGTCTTTACACTTCCTGTTTGGGATTGGCTGGGACAGTGTCGTTTGGACATTCGGAGACGTTGCCACTTACCTGAGCCTCTGCCATCCATAACCAATTGTTATTACATGGGGAGTGGATGATGGACCTAGACCGCTTATGATAATAAATAAAACACAACACACGTATTACAGTGGTGAAACAGGCGCAGCGATTTTTATTAAACCAACCATTTATTATCAGAACCTTTATGTACCTTAATTTATTTGTTCCTCTTCCAGGACAGCCCATTACCAAACAGTGGCTGCTGTTATCGATCACTTAAAGGCTGAGGCCACACTGCAACGCACAGAAATCGCGCACAAAATCGCGAGCGTTATCACAACCGCGATTGTGTACGCTTCTTGTGCGTTCGCGTTCATGCGTTACCAAAACGCGTCGGATGCGCATCGATCGCGGGAATTTCGCGTTCCTGCGATTTCCATTTTAGCGAAAACCACGGCGCAATCGCGAGCGTGAAACGCGGTGCGCAAACGCGCGAAAAACGCGCTAGTGTGGCCTAGCCCTTAAACCAAGAGCTCAGCCCTTAACTAGCCATGAGCCCATTAATTTTTCATTGCCTCCACGCCAGGGTCAGCTGCCCCTTCGCTTGGGACTGGCCTTCCCCCACCAATAGTGCTTTCTCAATGGCTGCTGAAGCCCCCAGATTGAAGATATCTAGTCCTATATCTTCCCTATACCGGCCTGGTTCACCACCCACCAGATCAAAACGCCGCCAAGTGACAATCGAGAGATTTAGCAAACAAGCTAATATTGTGATTCACTTTCCGTCCGCGTTTTTCTGGCTTTGACCCACCAGCCGGGGAATGATCTCAGACCAATGACTTCATTCCCCCTAAAGAAGCGAGATCAATCTGGATATCCACAATACACAAAATGCCCTATGAACCAAACAGGTGCTGGATGACCTACAAAATGAAGCAGATACATGAGGTTTCAGGGTCATAGAAGGGCGAATATATTAGCGGTATCTGTTGGACTCCCATCTCCCATTCTCATTATTGCCTTACCTAGAGATGCTGCTTGTGTAGCTGCTCCAATTCGAAAGGAATGGGACTAAATTGCTCCCCAGGTAGGTTCAACTTTACAGACCAAGCTGCAATACTCTAGATAGCTGATATTTAGAGACAAATGCCCCATGTGAATGAATAAGAAAGGACCACCCACTGAAGGCCGAAGCGTAATACATTTGAGAAGTTCCTGAATGGGACATCTCTCTGAGATTGGACATCCAGGATGTGATTCCTCTTTTAGTATTTATTAGTTTTTTGGACATCTAATAATGACCTGAGCTTAGACTCGACCAGACTAATGTATCCCGACTAAGGCCACCTGGAAAACCTTTGGAGGGAAACGCTTCACTTACCCTTAACGCAGCATGAAAACAGAAACGAGAAAAACATTAAACAATGTGGTTTCATATTCGTCCACAGCAAAGCTGATGGAAGAGCTTGCACTAGGTTTGGTACTAATCAATAGTGATCGACGCCTACATCCTACTACTACTACTACTCGACCTACTATTATCCCTACTACTACTACGACTACTACTACTATTACCCTACTACACTACTACTACAAATACAACTCTACTACTACTACTAACTCTACTACCTACTACTACTACCTAACTAACTACTACTACTACTACTACTACCTACTACTACTACTATCACTACTACTATATCCTCCTCCTCCTACTACTACTCCTACCCTACTACTTCCTTGCTACTATCCTACTACTACTACTACTACTACTACTATCTTGGGATACTTTAGTTTTCACTAAACCTTTTAACATCAGCCTATCAGAGAGCATTTAGTAAAATCATATACCCCTAATAACATAAGAAAAAATGAGATCCCTGCACCTGCAACATTTCTACGTATTGTAGCGGCAGAGAGATTGGCCTCTATCTGTTCCAGCAAAAAATATAAAGGAATCCCTATCACTTCCCACCATTAACACTCTGGGATTTGAAAGATTCCCAAGCTTTCCACTCGCAATGTGTAGACCATGTGGACTCACATAAAGAGTTCAGTACTAAGCCCTTCAGTTTTGTCCACACCAGATTCCATAGGTGCTGAGCTGCTCCTTGTCTGTCTGCCTTTCACTCCATTCCCAAAATTTCAACCACTGCAAGCGGGACAGAGAATCTGCAGTTTTGTGATCAATACCTGGAATGGGTTTTTTTTTTTAATACCAATATTTAAAATTGGAGTAACTGCAGGAGATTCAATAAAATTCTTATCGTTTAAAATGGTGCTATTTTCGCCCCAACCAATCGATTTTATTTAACATTTGAAAGCTAACATCTGATTGGGTTGGGGCAAAATTAGCACCATTTTAAACGATAAGAACTTTTATTGAATAACCCTGTAGTGTCTTAGCAAAGACATCACAGAGGGGATTTGGAAGTGAGATTATTGATGACATATACAACCCCATGTTATCTGTCCTAAAAATAATGCGACGCTTGTCAGTCTTGCTCCCCATATCTTATAGCGACTATAATTGGGAATAGCTCTAGTAATAGGTTTTTTGTAAATCCATTCGGTGGGCCAGGTCCCAACCTCCAACCTCCCTCAAAAAGGCCCGTAACCAACAGACCAGCTGCGTCTGTAAATAGCTGTAAATCCTGGTTATCTGCAAACTCCTGCTGCCAACAAGACCTCCCATTATATTGCTCTAGAAACTCTTGCCAAATTTTTAGGTCCTTTCGAACCTCCAGATTTAATCTAATGTGGTGGTTTGGGTTACCAATAACGATTGTTAGGTCTGAAATGCGCCTATTGAAAACCCTACCAACTGCATGATACGGGTAGAGATGGGCGAACTTTCGAAAGTTCGGTCCGTTTTCAAACTTTCGAACTATATAGAAAGTTCGAAAACGTACCCCTAAAGTCATGGGAGTCAATTTCGAAAAATTATATAAAATACATTAAAATATTAATGGTAACTTAATGTAAATGGCTGTGGGACCTGGGAAATGGTGTGGGAACACGTTCCAATATCCAGGACATTTGAAAAATCTATTTTACACTCACTCGCGCTATTTCGAGTTTTGTTCGCTCCTAGGTACCATGTACATTTTACTCGCGGATCGATGCTCGCGTATAGGTTTTAATGGACACTTTCTCTGAGATTCGATGTTCGCGCCTAGATACCATGACTTTTACTCGCGGATTCGATGCTCGCATATAGGTTTTAATGGAGACTTTACTCTCGTATCGATGTTCGCGTTCGCGCCTAGATACCATGGACATTTTACTTGCAGATTCGATGCTCGCTGTATAGATTTTAATGGACACTTTACTCGCAGATTCGATACTCGAACGGTCGAACTACGATATTTAGCAAAGTTCGAAAATATCGAAAATCCGCGTCCAGGATAGTTCGAGAAGTCCAAATCCGCTCGAATTCCGAATTGTTCGGCTCGAACTCGGTTCTACCGGGTTCGGGTTCTAGTCCTCTCTAGATACGGGTTGCATAGTCAAGTGACCTAGTATAAGATTGTATCTCACTTATCTTTAGTTTTTTTAAGGCCACAGGCTCTGACTGTGAGAGATCTCAATTTCTTAACTTTTCAGCGGGTATCTGAACTCCATAGGACGGAGTCAATTTCTATTCCTAAAAACTGGTACAAGGAGAATCGTCTGGTCCGGATATAGTGGACACCGAATGTTTTAGTTATCCATTGGAAACGTTTAATAAGAAATCGCATGTGTTCGTACCCTCTGGACCAATAAATAAAAATCATCTAAATAATGAATTACAAAAGAACATCCTGACTCAACCTTCACTTTCTAAAACTGGGCAAAGATTTCCAATACGAAACATGACAATGAACTATTCAAGAAATGGGCCTGCAATTGTGACCAAGAAGCAATTCTTTTTCTATTTTTTCCCTAACAATCTCTGGGCCTCCCTGAACCGATATCAAGTTATCGGCTACAATTACCGTGGGATGAATATTATTAGATGGTATATAAACCCTTCTTTAAACCCTTCCTTAATTATTGAGCCTTCAGCTGATTTGTAAAAGCCTCTAGCCAAGGCCAGCATTTGTAACCCCTCAGGGTGATCAACTTGACTGTTGAAGTCCTTATGGGATTTGTTTGCAAGGGAAGAATGTTCTAAATACAAAGGGCAGGGTTCCCCCACCACACGTGGCAACATTCCTGGTGAACATTTACAATTATTCTGCCATTTACATTGCGATTCTTAATTCCCAACAAATGTGTGGTTTGTTCGTACCCTTATTGGTATATGGCTGTGGTAACATGGGTCTTGGGGCTACATACTGAGCCATGAATCTACATACCTCTCTTACCCCAGGTCAGCTCAGGATGACTTGCCATCTTTTTGTCTAAATTTATTATCGTTAAAGACCAGGCCAGTCCCCCAAACCTTTTCGCCTCTAGTACAATATCCACTTGTTTAAAGAGCAAAGGACCTAATTTTGGATTGTGATTGGCTAGAACATTGGCGTAAATGCAAAATGCTTGTAACCAATTGGAAAAGGTCCGAGCGACTGGCCTCTTTTCTTCTTTCCTCTGATATTTCTTATTCTGTCTTAAAGGGTATGTCCACCCTTAAAAATTTTTTTCACCAAACCTTCCTCTGTCCCCCGCCCCAACCGCTATGTTAGTATTATCAGAAAATGCCCCAACTTTACTTACCTCCCTCTTTCCTCCGCCTCGTGCCAGGCCCTCTGCTTGCGAGAAAATGCAAGCAGAGGGGCGGGACCGGCATCGCGTCTGTGTTGGCCAATCACGGACGCGGCTGCCGGGAGTTCAGTGCGCGGAGAAAGAGGGAAGGTAAGTATGTTTTTTGGGCATTTTTCTGATATTACTACATAGCGGCGGTTGGGGCTGGGGGGACAGGGGGAATATTTGGTGAAAAGGGTTTTTACTCTAGGGGGAGGGAATGCTGAGAGGGAGGGAGGGGGAGGAGGAGGGGGAGAAGGCTGCATTAACATGACAAATATCTACCGGAGGCAGGTAGGAGGCAAGCCCTTATGTACTCTGCTATCCTCCTGGTGGGCATTTTTGTTGGGACTTTGGGGGGGGGGGGGATACAGAGAAACCATATGGGAGCTGGGATGTGGAGTAAGGATTAAACTACCACTACACAATGGGCCAGTAGTGGGGGGGATTATAGTTTTGGGGTGGACATGCCCTTTAAAATTCTTCGTGGAAAGGTATAGGGACAGAATATCATGTATTCCCCTTAAACGAGGTGTCAGATGCAAACCTAAGTGGGTGTACCACACTGGCATCACCTCCCTTAGACAACCTCCGAACACTCCATTGATTTGCATTGTCAGATGTACTGACTGTAGTTACATTAGAGCCATTAGTTATTGGTGTAGTGGCTAAACTACAACTCTCTATACTATTGCCCCGCTAGTGGTAGAAGGGGTCATTGACTCACCCCTACATTAACTGAATACTTGGAACTAACTGGCTAAATCCTTCATCTTTTCCATTGCTAGTGTTATTCGGAACACAGATTGGCATTGCCTGAAGGAGGTGGAGAGGGAAGGAAGGCCGCTACAAACCCTTTTGGAAGCTGAAGACCGGCTCCTCACTTTGCATATCTCCTCTGGCCCTTTGATCCGCTGCTCTCTTTCTTGCCGCACGGAACAAGCGGAACAGCTGGAAGACGTTCTTGGGGGGCTTGGCTGGTGCACATCATGCCCCGCCTCCTCCACTACCTGATAGGAGCTAGATGCTGCTTTCTTGGTCCGGTAAACAACTGAGGTCCTAATACACGCCCCCCCCTTTTTATAACATCCTTTCCCGCCCAGAGCCCTGTCGCCTTGGAAACTCAATAACAAACCTTCTGCCATCAGCATATATGACACCCCTGGCACTAAGGCTGCCCTCTGACCTGCACCAATCAAGTGACCCTAATACTGTCCAGCTTTGTCCCTCCCCACCCCCATGCCTGTCGCTCTTACGATCATAACATTACATTATTTTAGCAGGATTTTGTGTTTTGTGTTGCGATTTGCACATTTTGGCAAAGTGATTTTTCTTATGACACAATTTCATGTCAGGACCTATTGCTGGGCATTTGCTCTGCAATTCAATGGCTTTTAACCTGCTCAGTCTGCTTCCCTTAAAGGGAAGTTCAGTGTAACTACATATGCTTTTCAGAATAAAGAGCAGTATTGTTCCCATCCCATCACCTTAATCTGCCCATTCAGCATTGTGTCTGTGTATAAATAAATACTGACTTCCCCTGTTTGCAGGACCCCTAATAAGAGACCGTTATGGTCTTGACCTTGACCCAGCACCTGGGTTGATTTCAGTTTTGCTCAGTAGAGATCTGAGCATGTTTGGCCCATCCAACACAGCCAATCTGTAGAAATTACTGTTAGACCATTCCAAGGAAGTGGTGCACCTGGGAAGAAGGACCGTTAGAATGCAGCTCACTATGTCAACACAGCGGGAAACAGCAAAGGCATGAAACACAACTGATTTTACATAATGGGAGATAATATGTAGAATAACTAAGAAGGCGTCACACAAACTAACAATGTAACAAATTTGATCATTTCCACTGAACTGGCCCTTTAATAGCCCTTGACTTGGTCATTTCCTTATACCACGACAATTCTGCTCTGATTAGGGATCGTACAGCTGGCCCGATTCCAGTCTTTTGTTCCTTATTTTTTAAGTCCGTCACAAATCTCAGCTCTGGTTCTTGTCTGTCCTTTGTGTGACGCGCGTGACAGAACAATGTCTTATATATGGAACGTTATTTCTGGGCTCACAGTCAGCCTTGAACCTTGATCTTCAGCCCATTATTTTGTCCTCTTTTTCATCACCACCGAACTTCCAAATGTGTCACTTTTATTGCTTCCCCTTCCGCCAGCGCCATGTAGAATTGTATCACACTGAAACCCTTGTCACTCCGTTCCTCAGTCCCACGGCATGCTTAACTGTATAATCTCTGGATCCAATGTTCCCCAAGTGTTCAGCAGGTTTTCCATGTAATTCAGATTTGGAGGTGGTTGAAATTTGAATGTCTCATCTCTGTGTCCTTCTATTTATGTGATGCACCGAGTGCACCACTTCAATTAACAGAACTTGTTATTTATTATAAGTCTAAATAACATTTGCAATCCGCACCAGAACTTATACCACACCAGCCACTCTATCCTCCTTTTTATGTGTCCACTAGCCACTCATAACCTCCTGGTTACATCACTAGCCACTTTATACCACTGTTACACATCACAGCCACTTTAATAACCTACTGTTATCGTCACTAGCCACTATACCTCCGTGTTTATGTCACTAGCACTCATACCTCCTGTTTTATGTCACGCTACCGCCTTATGTCACTACCATCTCCTCCGTTCAATTTCACTAGCACTTATACCTATCCTGTTACCTCACTATCCACTTATACCTACTGTGTGACATCACTACCACTTATACCTACTGTGTATTTCACTAGCCACTTACTCCATCACCTACCTCTGTTACCGTCACTATACACCACCCCTCCTGTTACAACATCACTAGCCACTTATACCTACTGTTGTCACTACGCCACTTTATACCTACTGTACGTCACTAGCCACTTATACCTCCTGTTATGTCACTAGCCACTCATACCTCCTGTTATGTCACTAGCCACTCATACCTCCTGTTACATCACTAGCCACTTATACCTACTGTTACATCACTAGCCACTTATACCTACTGTTACGTCACTAGCCACTTATAACCGTCCGTTTATGTCCCTAGCCCCTTAACTTTTAGTACACATATACCTACTGTTCGTCACTAGCCACTTCCCTCCTGGTTACGTCACTAGTGCACTTACTACTGTTGTTCTGTACCCTATCCAGTACGTCACTAGCGCCACTTATACCTACTCTCCTAGTCTATGACCTCCTGTACAAATCCAAGCCCTTATAACCTACTGTTAGTTCACTAGCCACTTGTGAACCGACTGTTACCGCCTTAACCCTTGTACATCTAGTCACTTTATACCTCCCTGTTACACTACCCTGACTCCTGTAGGTCCTACTAGCCACTTATACACTACTGTTTACGTCACTAGCCACTTGTAAATACCTACTGTTACAATTGTACCATTAATCCACTTACAGAACAGATACAGGGAACAGATCCATGTAATTATATCACCCTAAATAATAGCTTAGCAAACTACAAATACACCACACCAAGAATTAATGCACAAAGAAAGCAATTATTTTGCTTTGAATGTGGGAAACAGTTTGCAAGTAAAAGCAACCTTATTATACATCAAAGAACCCACACAGGGGAGAAACCATTTTCTTGTTCTGAATGTGGAAAACTGTTTTCTAAAAAAGGCAACCTTGTTATACACCAGAACACTCACACAGGAGAGAAACCATTTTCTTGTTCTGAATGTGGCAATTGTTTTGCTCAAAGATGGCAACTTAATCGACATCAGAGAACTCACACAGGAGAGAAACCATTTTCTTGTTCTGAATGTGGGAAAAGTTTTGGAAGAAAATGCCACTTTATTAGACATCAAAGAATTCACACTGGAGAGAAACCATTTTCTTGTTCTAAATGTGGCAAAAGTTTTTCACAAAGTTGGCTACTTTATCGACATCAGATAACCCATACGTGAGAAAAACCTTAAAGGATTACCTTTGAAGTCCTGGTCTCCAGCTCGCTTTGTCCCCTTCCTTTGGTATGTGTCTAGAACATAAGCAAGGATTTTTGGTCCTCACCCTTTGTCCTTTTATCAGAAAAGGGTGGGGGAAAGGCCCTAATTGCTCTTTAATGAACATATATGCAGAAAACAAACATGTGGAATATATTTTTCCAGAAATAAAATATTTACAAAAATGAAACCATTTTGTTAGATTCAGTTAGATCAACTGGACTTGATGTTTAATTCTGAAATGAGAAAGCCAGTAGGATGACTAGCAAATCGTCTTCAAGAACTAAACTAAAGGATAAGTACACTACAAATACCGGTTAAGTGTAATTGGAAGCTGCAGCTTTAACTAATCAGCTCCTCTTTTTTTTTTTTTTCTTCTTGGTCCCTTCTGAGCTTACCTGTGTTCCTGTAAAGTTCCTGACATCTTGGATATTCTTGGCAGCCCTCTAAGCTCGCCCCCCGAGACTTCCTAGCTCTCCTTCCACAGTGTGTCACACAATGCAAGGTCAGTTAGCACACCTCAGGGGAACAATGAAATGAAATTGGTCTACCAATGCATTGCAGCCTTTAAAACCGCTATCGGCTATATTGGGGTTTATAGGTAAAAGGAAGTGGAGGTTCGTGTACCAATCATAGAAGATTTTGTATGATTTATTCCTTCGTGATTTTTTTCTTTGTTGTCTGCTAATTTTCATAGATTGTTATTCATTGGTCACCAGTATAGATTGGCATGTTTCTTCCCACTTCATAGCAGGTTGGGTTTTAATGGGTGGTCTATCGTGCCATAGTTTGTACAGACCCAATATCCTGCCCCTCCAATGGTTAAAAGTAATTCTAGTTGGGTCTAATTTGCATGTATTGATACCCGTCTTTGGGTAGAGGTTTTAGTTTCATCATAGCGGAGTCTCAGGGAAGAATGCTGCCCTTTGGATTTTCTATGTCTTTGATGCTTCTTACTCCTTTGTTCTGCCAGTATTTGTTATAGGCCTGATTCACCCTGGAAGGTGAAAGATGGGTGCCAATGGTGAATTTGGTGAAGTTTATTATTATTGTGGATTTATATAGCGCCAACATCTTCCGTAGCGCTTTACAATGACATGTATACATTCACATCAGGCCCTGCCCAGAAGAGCTTACAATCTAAGCACATTTATTATTATGTACAACCTATCAGTATGTCTTTATGATTGTGGGGGAAACCGGAGTGCCCGGAGGAAACCCAGGCAAGCACGGGGAGAACATACAAACTCCTTGCAGATGTGTCCAACCCTTCAGGGCTCCAAGGCATCATTGCGAACCACTGAGCCACCATTCTGTTGTTTGTGGCATAGGCCCCATAATTTAGGGGTTGATTGGATCACTGGGGGTAGTGCTCTTTCAAAGGGACAGCGTATGCTTGCTGGGATCCAGAGAATTGAAGAGGAGTGTAGATGGGATAGTCACTTTGTAGGATCACCCACCTGCTGTGTTTCTCAGTCTATCCAGTGTGTCGGTTCGTCTAGCAGCTTTGTAGAGTTGGTAAAGGACAAGGAAGGCAAATCCACCTTTGTCTTAGTGTCTGGCCAAATATATTGACTTTATCGTTTATTTTGTGAAATAAATCTACCTATTGCCTAGTGCTTCTAGATCACATTCCCTCCATGTGATGGACAGGGCTCTGAATGGGTGCAGTGTTTTGGGGAGCAGGATCGTTTTAGTGGCGTTCATTCTTCCAATGAGGGAGAGGGAGAATGGGGTCCGTGTTTCTAGTCGTTTATGAAACATTGGGAAATAGTTATTTGTGAACAAGGTTGTAGTTTCATTGCTTGTTTGGATTCCCAAGTATTTGAGTATTTTGTGATCCTGAAGTGGAATTGTGTCCCGTTGGAGGTTCGTTGTGTATGAATTTGATTGGTTGACTCTGAAGCCTGATATTGTGCTAAATAAATGTTCTCTAAGATTGTTACTGTTTTCTGGGTAACACAATCATAGGTGGTGTTCTAGTCAGTGCCGTGTCACCTGCACAAAGTGTCATTTTATTTCTGAGATAATGGTGGTAATGCCTTTCTTGTCTAGTGTTAGTGGATTGAAGCTGCTAATGGCTAATGCATAAGATGAAGAGTAAGGGGCACATTCCATTTTATTGTTGTTGTGTACTTGGATGATCGGGGGTCTTATACAAGCTAAAGGCTGGTGGATGTAGGGGGGGGGAAGTCAATCTTATGTAGGACTTTCTGTAGACACGCCCTTTTTATCAAGCGCCTTTTTCCATGACCCAATGACAGCGATGGAGTTGGTTGCTTTCGGTGTGAGCAATGTGCATTAGAGTTGAGAATTTTTCGATGTTGTCAGTGGTTTTCTCGTCCAGGTATAAAACCCGTCTGATTGTGGTGAATCAGCTGGGGGAGCATATTGAAGGTTCTATTCGCCAGCATATAGAAAATCATTTTACTCTATTTATCAATGAGATGGGGCGATAATTATAGAAAATCATTTTACATCCATATTTATCAATAAGATGGGGCGATAATTATAGAAAATCATTTTACATCGGTATTTATCAATGAGATGGGGCGATAATTAGAGAAAATCATTTTACATCGGTATTTATCAATGAGATGGGGCGATAATATAGAAAATCATTTTACATCGGTATTTATCAAATGAGATGGGGCGATAATTATAGAAAATTCATTTTACATCGTATTTATTCAATGGATAGGGAAATTATAGAAAATCATTTTACATCCGTATTTATCAATGAGATGGGGCGATAATTATAGAAAATCATTTACATCGGATTTATAATGGAGAGGGGCGCTAATTATAGAAAATCATTTTAATCGGTTATTTATCATGAGATGGGGGATAATTATAGAAAATAATTTTACATCGGTATTATCAATGAGAATGGGGCGATAATTATAGGAAATCATTTTACATCGGATTTACAATGAGATGGGGCAAATTATAGAAAATCATTTTTACATTGGTAGTTATCCAAGAGATGGGGCGATAATTATCGAAAATTCATTTTACACGTTATTTATCACTAGATGGGTGCGATTAATTATAGAAAATCATTTACATCAGATTTATCAGTTGAGGTGGGGGGTAATTATAGAAAAATCATTTACATCAGTATTATCCATGACATAGGCGATAATTATAGAAAATCATTTTACATCCGTATTATCAAGGATGGGGAGCGATAATTTAGAAAATCATTACATCCGTATTTATCAATGAGATGGGGCGATAATTATAGAAAATCATTTTACATCGGTATTTATCAATGAGATGGGGCGATAATTATAGAAAATCATTTACACGTATTTATCAATGAGATGGGGCGATGAATTATAGAAAAATCATTTTACATCGGTATTTATCAATGAGATGGGGTCGATAATTATAGAAAATCATTTACATCGGTATTTATCAATGAGATGGGGCGTAATATAGAAAATCATTTTACATCGGTATTTATCAATGAGATGGGGCATAATTATAGAAAATCATTTTACATCGGTATTTATCAATGAGATGGGGCGATAATTATAGAAAATCATTTTACATCGGTATTTATCAATGAGATAGGACGATAATTATAGAAAATCATTTTACATCGGTATTTATCAATGAGATGGGGGATGATTATAGAAAATCATTTTACATCCGTATTTATCAATGAGGTGGGGCGATAATTATAGAAAATCATTTTACATCGGTATTTATCAATGAGATGGGCGATAATTATAGAAAATCATTTTACATCGGTATTTATCATGAGTGGGCGATAATTATAGAAAATCATTTACATCGGTATTTATCAATGAGATGGGCGATAATTATAGAAAATCATTTTACATCGGTATTTATCAATGAGATGGGGCGATAATTATAGAAAATCATTTTACATCCGTATTTATCAATGAGATGGGGCGATAATTATAGAAAATCATTTTACATCGGTATTTATCAATGAGGTGGGGCGATTAATTATAGAAAATCATTTTACATCCGTATTTATCAATGAGATGGGGCGATAATTATAGAAAATCATTTTACGCGGTATTTATCAATGAGGTGGGGGCGATAATTATAGAAAATCATTTTACATCGGTATTATCAATGAGGTGGGGCGATAAATTATAGAAAATCATTTACATCCGTATTTATCAATGAGATGGGGCGATAATTAAGAAAATCATTTCTACGTCGTATTTATCAATGAGATGCGGGCTGATAATTATAGAAAATCATTTTACCGGTATTATCAATGAGGATGGGGCGATAATTATAGAAAATCATTTTACGTCCGTATTTATCAATGAGATGGGGCGATAATTATAGAAAATCATTTTACGTCGGTATTTATCAATGAGATGGGGCGATAATTATAGAAAATCATTTTACATCAGTATTTATCATGAGATGGGGGCGATAATTATAGAAAATCATTTTACGATCAGTATTTATCAATGAGATGGGGGGATAATTATAGAAAATCATTTTACTCCGTATTTATCAATGAGATGGGGGGATAATTATAGAAAATCATTTTACGTCCGTATTTATCAATGAGATGGGGCGATAATTATAGAAAATCATTTTTACAGTCGTATTATCAATGAGATGGGCGATAATATAGAAAATCATTTTACGTCGTATTTATCAATGAGATGGGGCGATAATTATAGAAAATCATTTTACATCGGTATTTATCAATGAGATGGGCGATAATTATAGAAAATCATTTTACGATCGGTATTATCAATGAGATGGGGGCGATAATTATAGAAAATCATTTTTACTCGGTATTTATCAATGAGATGGGGCGGATAATTATGAGAAAATCTTTTCGATCGTATTTATCAATGAGATGGGGAGATATTATAGAAAATATTTTAATCAGTATTTATAATGAGATGGGGCGGGGCGATAATTATAGAAAATCATTTTACATCGGTATTTATCAATGAGATGGGGCGATATTATAGAAAATCATTTACTCGGATTTATCAATGAGAGGGGCTATAATTATAGAAAATCATTTTATCATCGTATTTATCAATGAGATGGGGCGATATTATAGAAATCATTTTACATCGTATTATCAATGAGATGGGGCGATAATTATAGAAAATTCATTTACATCTATTATCATGAGAGGGCGATAATTTAGAAATCTTTACATCGTATTATCAATGAGATGGGGCGATAATTATAGAAAATCATTTTACAGCAGTATTTATCAATGAGATGGGGCGATAATATAGAAAATCATTTACATCCGTATTTATCAATGAGATGGGGCGGGATATTATAGAAAATCATTTTTTACATCGTATTTATCAATGAGATGGGGCGGATAATTATAGAAAATCATTTTACATCGTATTTATCAATGAGATGGGGCGATAATTATAGAAAATCAGTTTACATCAGTATTATCAATGGAGATGGGGCGATAATTATAGAAAATCATTTAGTCCGTATTTATCAATGAGATGGGGGGATAATTATAGAAAATCATTTTACATCGGTATTTATCAATGAGATGGGGCGATAATTATAGAAAATCATTTTACATCGGTATTTATCAATGAGATGGGGCGATAATTATAGAAAATCATTTTACAGCAGTATTTATCAATGAGATGGGGCGATAATTATAGAAAATCATTTTACATCCGTATTTATCAATGAGATGGGCGTATATTAAGAAAAATCATTTTACATCAGTATTTATCAATGAGATGGGCGATAATTCGGTGGGTTGGGTTGTGTCTCTGTCTGGTTTTGGGGAGGACGATTGTTTTGATGTTGAAATTATATGGAGGGAAGCCATCTGGTCCCGGAAAAGATTATTTCTGTGGTAAATTCTGCAATTGTAAATGGGAATTTTAAGGATGGTTTCTGAGTGGTGGGAAGTTGAGGGTGAGTCATTTGTATTAGGAAATCATCTACAGCCTGTGGTGAGGTATTGGTGCCACCATGGGTTTGGTAAAATGGAGTGAATTCTGAGTGATGACCTGGGGGTCATATCGGAGGAGCCTGTTGGGAGATACTGGCAGTGAGGTGTCCAGGGAGGAGCTGGATGCTTGGTGAGTTAAGTTTGGTTTTAGTATCTATATCAGCCAGTATACTTTCATTTAGGGGCTATCTTGGTGAAGGGGTCACTGTTAAGACGTCTGATAGATTAAAGGAGATGTGAGCGTGGTCAGACCACGAGATTTCGGCTACAGCTGTACTTGGGATATACTGGATGTATCCCTAGTGGGGTACGTAATATAAAGTGTCCAGTGCAGTGGGTTGGGGAGTCACCAGGTGTCTATAAGGTATAAGTAGGAATTTCTTTAGGTGTTGAGGAGAGGATGTTCTGGTGCCTTTTGAGAGGTGTGTGATTTGTCAGTATTAGGATTGAGGCTAATGTAAAATTGTAATTGTTTAGTATTATGCATTGACCTATAGGGTTTCTGGAGCAAGAATCTTCTACAAAAGAGACCTATTTATTTATAAGAATGACGACTCTGTGGGATTGGGTGGCCATGGATGAAAAATAGCAGGAGTAGAAGTTGGGAAAACATTTCCGGCCTGACTGCCAGAGAAGGAAGGACTGTCCGTAGCGACAAAAGTAACCACGGCAACAGATTGCTGCGACTGGTCTATAGCAGACCACGTGATCGACTGTGGTTTTGAGACACGTCCATTCATCCAAATGATGAACTATCAGTCGATCGGGGTGAAATATTGCATTGTGTGTACACAGATTTACAGAAATGGCTTCTTACAGGAGCAGAACATCGGGCCCGCACTTTTGGTAATATTGTATTGCATTTGTGTGCTTGTTAGGTGAATTGGGGCCCTTAACATTGTGATTTTCAGGTCAGAGAACCTTTCCAAGGAATAAGGACTAAGCTCCCACCTGATACCACATCTGGGCGAGTATGTTGATACATCCCACTTTGTCAAAGGGACAATTAAGGTGTGCGGCCGCAGCTTCACGCGAGCCGCTTATTTTGCTGGCGGTAGGTGTGGGCAAATATTTTGACCACTCCCACTTTTGTAAAACCACACCCACTTTGTGAGGCAACGATTTAAAGGCCACTACTTGCATTAATGTGAGCGACTTACACTGGCAGTATGAATGAAGGCTGGTAATGCGTTAATGACTGGAAGGCTTGATAAAGCTGGGAAAGAACAATGGAGCTTGATATCTGGGAATGCAACGAAGGGCTTGTATTAGAAAGAATCGGGCTAAACTTGGAATGACTGCTTGATAACCATGTAAGAACTGGAGTGTTAACATGGGTAAGTTCTGCTGTAGACTTATTGTATGCGTGCGGCATGAACTGGGGGCTTGATAACGCGGGTAATGAACTGGAGGGCTGATAGCTGGGAAAGAAGGGGCTTGATAATGCGGGTAATGAATGGAGGCTTGATAACGCTGGGAATGAACTGGAGGGGAGGGGTTGATAACAACTGGGTTAATTGAACAGGGGGCTTGATAACAGGGTAATGAACTGGGAGGCTTGATAACGTGGGAAATGTGAACTGGAGGGCTTGATAACGCTGGGGTAATGAAACTGGAGGGCTTGATAACGCTGGGTAATGAAACTGGGAGGGCTTGGATAACACTGGGTAATGAACTGGAGGGGCTTGATAACACTGGGTAATGAACTGGAGGGCTGATAACGCGGGAAGAACTGGGGGCTGATAACACTGGGGTAATGAACTGGAGGGCTTATGTATAACGGGACGGGTGTAATGGGAAATGGGGGGCTTGATAACACTGGGGTAATGAAATGGGGGCTTGATAACGAGGGAAAGGAACTGGGGGGCTTGATTAATGCTGGGTAATGAACTGGAAGGGCTTGATAACCTGGTAATGAACTGGGAGGGTCTGATAACACTGGGAAATGAATGGAGAGGCTGATAAACACTGGGTAATGAACTGGGAGGGCTTGATAAACACTGGGAATGAACTGGGGCTTGATAACACTGGGTAATGAACTGGGGGCTTGATAACACTGGGTAAGGAACTGGGGGCTTGATAACACTGGGTAATGAACTGGGAGGGCTTGATAACGATGGGAAAGGAACTGGGGGCTTGATCAAAATGCTGGGTAAAGATGGAGGGCTTGATAATTATAATTATAATTTAGAAAATCAGTTGTACATCGTTATTATCCAATGACGATGGAGGCAATTATAGAAAACATTTACATCGTAGTTATAATAGATGGGGGATGATATAAGAAAACAATTTTACATCGGTATTTATCAATGAGATGGGCGATAATAAGAACTATCTTTAACACGGTATATTATCAATGAGATGGGGAATCAATTATAGGAAATCATTTCGACATGGTATATCAATGAGATTGGGGCGTGATAATTTATAGAAAATCATTTACATCGTATGTATCAGAGATGGGGCGATTTAATTATAGAAATCATTTCATCCAGTATTTATCATGAGATAGGACGAATAATTATAGAAAATCATTCTTAATCTGCGATCTTATCAAGAGATTGGGGCGATTAATTATAGAAAATCATTTTACATCGTATTATAATGAGGATGGGGCGAATTACTAGTAGAACAATCATTTAATCCGTATTATCATGAGCATGGGCGATAATATAAAATATTCTCATTTACAGATGGGCAGATGAATATTTTCACGTATATCATGAGATGGGGCGATAATTATAGAAAAATCAGTTTACATCGGTATTATCAATGAGATGGGCGATTACTTATAGGAAATCATTTTAACCGGTATTATCAATGAGAGTGGAGGGCGGATAATTATAGAAAATCATTTTACATCGGATATTGTATCAATGAGGCATGGGCGGATATAATTATAGAAAATCATTTACATCCGTATTATCACGATGGATGGGGCGGATAATTACTAGCAAATCATTTTACATCGGGTATTATCAATGAGGGATGGTGGCGATAATATAGAAACAATCATTTTACATCCGTATTATCAAGAGAGGGGCGATCATTATAGAAAAATCATTTTACATGTATTTTCATGAGATGGGGAGATTAATTATAGAGAAATCATTTAAGTCTGGTATGTATCAATAGAGTGGGCGAATATAATTATAGAAAATCATTGAATCGGTATTTATCAATTTGAGATGGGGCGATAATTCTAGAAAATCATTTACTCGGTTCGTTATTC
>JAACNH010000246.1:207141-217884 GCA_019447015.1 Hymenochirus boettgeri | reverse complement strand
GTGTATGAATTTGATTGGTTGACTCTGAAGCCTGATATTGTGCTAAAGAGTCTGTAGATTCTGGGTAACGCAATCATAGGTTGTGTTCTAGTCAGTGCAGTGTCACCTGCACAAAGTGTCATTTTATGTCTGAGATAATGGTGGTAATGCCTTTCTGTCTAGTGTTTAGTGGATTGAAGCTGCTAATGGCTCAATGCATAAGATGAAGAGTAAGGGGCACATTCCATTTTATTGCTTGTTGTGTACTTGGATGATCGGGGTCTTATACAAGCTAAAGGCTGCTTGGATGTAGGGGGCAGGGAAGTCAATCTTATGTAGGACTTTCTGTAGACACGCCCTTTTTATCAAGCGCCTTTTTCCATGACCAATGACAGCGATGGAGTTGGTTTGCTTTCGGTGTGAGCAATGTGCATTAGAGTTGAGAATTTTCTGATGTTGTCAGTGGTTTCTCGTCCAGGTATAAAACCCGTCTGATTGTGGTGAATCAGCTGGGGGAGCATATTGAAGGTTCTATTCGCCAGCATTATAGAAAATCATTTTACATCCGTATTTATCAATGAGATGGGGCGATAATTATAGAAAATCATTTTACATCCATATTTATCAATAAGATGGGGCGATAATTATAGAAAATCATTTTACATCGGTATTTATCAATGAGATGGGGCATAAGTTAGAAAAAGCATTTTACAAACAATACCCTCGTATTATCAATGAGATGGGGCGTAATTATAGAAAATCATTTTACATCGGTATTTATCAAATGAGATGGGGCGGATAATTATAGAAAATGCATTTTACCATCAGTATTTATTCAATGGATAGTGCGAATATTATAGACAAATCATTTTACATCCGTATTGTATCAATGAGATGGTGCGATAATTATAGAAAATCAGTTTACAATCAAGGTATTTATCAATGGAGAGGGGCGCATAATTATAGAAAACTCATTTACAAGATAAACATGAACGGTATTTATCATGAGTGGGGGATAATTATAGAAAATAATTTACAACATCGGTATTATCAATGAGTATGGGGCGATAATTATAGAAATCATTTTATTGACGGTATTTAGTAATGAGATGTGGGCATAATTATAGAAAATCATTTTTCATTGGTAGTTATCTCAAGAAAATCGGGGCCGATAATTATCGAAAATTCATTTTCACATCGTATTTATCGACTAGCATGGGTCGATACATTATAGAAAATTCCATTTTACAAATCAGTTATTTAGTCAGTTGAGGTGGGGAGCGTTAATTTATAGAAAAAATCATTTACATCAGTATTATCCATTGAATAAGGCGATAATTAAGAAATTACAATCCGTTTAATAATAAGAGCATATTTGAATCATTATCCGTATGTAATCAAGGCAGATGGGGCGATAATTATAGAAAATCATTCTACAATCGGTATTGTATCAATGAGATGGGGGCGATAAGTTATAGAAAATCATTTTACATCGCAGTATTTATCAATGAGAATGGGGGCGATAATACGGATTAAATCGTATGTACATGAGAGCAAATATGAATTATTTAAAAACGCGTCGTATTTATCAGAGATGGGGCTGAGAATTATAGAAATCATTTGTAACCAATTCGGTATTTATCAATGAGATGGGTGCGATAATATAGAAAATCATTTTACACATCGGTATTTATCAATGAGATGGGGCGATAATATAGAAATCATTTTAACAGCGGTATTTATCAATGAGATGGGGCGAAATTATAGAAAATCATTAATACAGTCGGTATTTATCAATAAATGGGGATAATTATAGAAAATCATTTTACATCCGTATTTATCAATGATGTGGCTAAAATTATGAAAAATCTTTTACATTTTATCGGTATTTATCAATGAGATGGGGCGTGAATTATAAAAACATTTACATCGGTATTATCAAGGAGGATGGGGCGATAATATAGAAAATCATTTTACATCGGTATTTATCAATGAGATGGGGCGATAATTATAGAAATCATTTTTACAGACAAAAAAAAATCGCGTATTTATCAATGAGATGGGGACGATAATTATAGAAAAAAATTCATTTTACACTGCCGTATTTATCAATGAGATGGGATCGATAAATTATAGAAAATCATTTTACATGTATTTATCATGAGTGGGGTTCGATAATTTACAAAATCATTTTACATCTTATTTATCAATGAGATGGGAGGTCGATATTATAGAAAATCATTTTACATCGGATTTATCAATGAGAGTTGGGCGATAATTATAGAAAACTCATTTTACGCTCTGGTATTTATCAATGAGGTGGGGGCGATAATTATAGAAAAATCATTTTACCGTCATTTATCAATGAGTTGGGGCGATAATTATAAAAATCATTTACGTCGTATTTAATCATGAGATGGGGCGATAATTATAGGAAATCATTTTAACGTCGTTTATCAATGAGATGTGGGCTGATAATATAGAAAATCATTTACGTCGGTATTTTCAATGAGATGGGGCTATATTATAGAAAATCATTTTAACTCCGGTTTTATCAATGAGATAGGGCGAGATTATAGAAAAATACATTTTACGAATCGTATTTATCAATGAGATGGGGGATAATTATAGGAAAATCTTTTACATACAGTATTTATCAATGAGAGTGGGGGCGATAATTATAGAAAATATTTTACGATCCGTATTATCAATGAGATGGGGGGATAATATATAAAAATCAATTTTAACTCCGTATTTATCAATGAGATGGGGCGATAATTATAAAAATCATTTTCACTCACGTATTTATCAATGAGATGGCGATATTAAGAAAATCAATTTACGTTCAGGTATTTATCAATGAGATGGGGGCGATAATTATGAAAAATCATTTTACAGGGGGATCGGTATTTATCAATGAGATGGGGCGATAATTATAGAAAATCATTTTAACTCGGTATTTATCAATGAGATGGGCGAATAATTATAGAAAATCATTTTACAAAAACAATCGGTAAATTATCAATGAGATGGGGACTATAATTATAGAACATCATTTTTACTCGGTATTTATCAATGAGATGGGGCGGATAATTTAGAAAATTCATTTACATCGGTATTTATCAATGAGATGGGGATACTTATAGAAAAATCATTTTAACATGTATTTATACATGAGATGGGGGCTATAATTATAGAAATCATTTTACTCAGGTATTTATCAATGAGATGGGGCCGATAATTATAGAAAATAATCATTTTACACTCGGTACTTTCTCTGAGTAGGGGCGATTTATAGAAAATCTTTTCCGATCGGTTTTAATCATGAGATGGGGCGTATATATAGAAACATCATTTTACATCGTATTTACATGAATGGGGCGATAATTATAGAAAAAATCATTTACATCCGTATTTATCAATGAGATGGGGCGATAATTATAGAAAATTTACAGCAGTATTTATCAATGAGATGGGGCGATAATTATAGAAAATCATTTTACATCAGTATTTATTCAATGAGATGGGCGATATTATAGAAAATCATTTTACATCGTATTTATCAATGAGATGGGGCGATAATTATAGAAAATCATTTTACATCGTATTTATCAATGAGATGGGGCGATAATTATAGAAAATCAGTTTTTACGCATGAATCAGTATTTAATTCAATGATATGGGGGCGAGAATTATAGAAAATTTCATTTACGTCCGTATTTATCAATGAGATGGGGGATAATTATAGAAAATCATTTTACATCCGTATTTAATCAATGAGATGGGGCGATAATTGAAAATCATTTTACATCGGTATTTATCAATGAGATGGGGGTTATAATTATAGAAAATCATTTTACAGCAGTATTTATCAATGAGATGGGGCGATGAATTATAGAAAATCATTTTACATCAGGATCGTATTTATCAATGAGATGGCGCGATAATTAAGAAAATCATTTTACATCAGTATTTATATCAATGATATGGGTGTTCGATAATTCGTGAGGTTTGGGTTGTTCCTGTCTGGTTTGTGGGGAGACTTGTTTTGATTGAATTATATGGAGGGAAGCCATCTGGTCCCCAGGAAAAGATTTCATTTCTGTGGTAAATTTGCAATTGTAAATGGGAATTTTAAGGATGGTTTCTGAGTGGTGGGAAGTTGAGGGTGAGTCATTTGTATTAGGAAATCATCTACAGCCTGTGGTGAGGTATTGGTGCCACCATATGGGTTTGGTAAAATGGAGTGAATTCTGAGTGATGACCTGGGGGTCATATCGGAGGAGCCTGTTGGGAGATACTGGCAGTGAGGTGTCCAGGGAGGAGCTGGATGCTTGGTGAGTTAAGTTTGGTTTTAGTATCTATATCAGCCAGTATACTTTCATTTAGGGGCTATCTTGGTGAAGGGGTCACTGTTAAGACGTCTGATAGATTAAAGGAGATGTGAGCGTGGTCAGACCACGAGATTTCGGCTACAGCTGTACTTGGGATATACTGGATGTATCCCTAGTGGGGTACGTAATATAAAGTGTCCAGTGCAGTGGGTTGGGGAGTCACCAGGTGTCTATAAGGTATAAGTAGGAATTTCTTTAGGTGTTGAGGAGAGGATGTTCTGGTGCCTTTTGAGAGGTGTGTGATTTGTCAGTATTAGGATTGAGGCTAATGTAAAATTGTAATTGTTTAGTATTATGCATTGACCTATAGGGTTTCTGGAGCAAGAATCTTCTACAAAAGAGACCTATTTATTTATAAGAATGACGACTCTGTGGGATTGGGTGGCCATGGATGAAAAAGAGCAGGAGTAGAAGTTGGGAAAACATTTCCGGCCTGACTGCCAGAACGAAGGACTGTCCGTAGCGACAAAAGTAACCACGGCAACAGATTGCTGCGACTGGTCTATAGCAGACCACGTGATCGACTGTGGTTTTGAGACACGTCCATTCATCCAAATGATGAACTATCAGTCGATCGGGGTGAAATATTGCATTGTGTGTACACAGATTTACAGAAATGGCTTCTTACAGGAGCAGAACATCGGGCCCGCACTTTTGGTAATATTGTATTGCATTTGTGTGCTTGTTAGGTGAATTGGGGCCCTTAAAACATTTGTGATTTTCAGGTCAGAGAACCTTTCCAAGGAATAAGGACTAAGCTCCCACCTGATACCCACATCTGGGGTCGTAGTATGTTAGCATACTCCCCACATTGTCCAAAGAGGGACAATTAAAGGTGTGCGGCCGCACGCTTACACGCGCAGCCGCTTTATTTGGCGCGCGTGGTTTACGCGTGTGGCAAATATTTTGACCACTCCCAGTTTTTAAAAACCACACCACCCCCACGTTTTTGAGGACTAAATCGACCCATTTTAAAAGACCATACTTGCCATTGTATTCCAAATGTGTTTGAGCTGATACACTGGATGAACTGAACTTGTAATGCTGGGTAATGAAACTGAGCTTGGTAACTGGGGGGGGAATGAACTGGAGGCTTGATAATGCTGGGAAATGAAACTGAAGGCTTGATAATGCCTGGGGAAATGAATCGGGGGGCTTGTATAACTGGGAAAATGAACTGGGGGCTTGATAACACTGGGTAAGAACTGGAGGGCTTGATAACATGGGTAATGGAACTGGGGGCCTTGATAACTGCTGGGTAATGAACTGGAGGGCTGATAGGCGGGAAATGTAACTGGGGTCTTGATAACGCTGGGTTAATGAACTGGAGGGGCTTGATAACGCGCTGGGAAATGAACTGGAGGGCTTGATAAACCGCTGGTAATGAACTGGAGGGGGCTTGATAAACGTGGTATGAACTGGGTTCTTGATGAACACTGGGAATGAACTGGGAGGCTTGATAACGACTTGGGGTAATGAACTGGAGGGCTTGATAACGCTGGGAATGAACGGAGGCTTGATAACGCTGGGTAATGAACTGATGAGGGCTTGATACACTGGGTAATGAAACTGGAGGGCTGATAACACTGGGTAATGAACTGGAGGGCTTGATAACAAGACTGGGTAATGAACTGGGTCTTGGATAACACTGGGGTAATGAACTGGAGGCTTGATAAACAGGGTAATGAACTGGGGGCTTTGATAACCTGTAATGGGACTGGGAGGGCTTATAACGATGGGAAAGGAACTGGGGGGCTTGATAATGCTGGGTAATGAACTGGAGGCTTGATAAACCCTGGGTAATGAACTGGGAGGGCTTGATAACCAACTGGGAAAAATGAACTGGGAGGCGTTGATAACACTGGGTAATGAACTGGGAGGGCTTGATAACACTGGGAAATGAACTGGGGGCTTGATAACACTGGGTAATGAACTGGGAGGGCTTGATAACGATGGGTAATGAACTGGGGGAGGCTTGATAAACACGGGTAATGAACTGGGAGGGCTTGATAACGATGGGAAAGGAACTGGGGGGCTTGATAATGCTGGGTAAGAACTTGAGGGCTTGATAATTATAATTATAATTATAGAAAATCATTTTACATCGGTATTTATCAATGAGATGGGGCAAAATATAGAAAATCATTTTACCATAACACCAACCGGTATTTATCAATGGATGGGGCGATAGATAATAGAACAATTTTACCAAAAAATCGTATTTATCAATGAGATGGGGCGATAATTATAGAAAATCCATTTTACAATTACAGAGGATAATGGTATTATCAATGAGATGGGGAAATTATAGAAAATCATTTACATTGGTATTTATCAAGAATAGAATAAATAATGGGGGTGATAATTATAGAAAATCATTTTACACGTATGTTGAAATGAGATGGGGCGATAATTATAGAAAATCATTTTCAACATCCCAGTATTTAATCACATGAGTAGGCGATAATTTAGAAAAATCATTCTTACTCCGTCATTACAATGAGATGGGGCGATAATTATAGAAAATCTATTTTCAATCGTATTATATAATCGAGGATGGGGCGATTCATTATAGAAAATCATTCACATCCGTATTATCAATGGATGGGTGCGATAATTATAGAAAATTTTTTACCACATCGTATTTATCAATTGAGATGGGGGGATAATTATAGAAAATCATTACATCGGTATTATCAATGAGATGGGGGGATGATTATAAAAATCATTTGATAAGTCGGTATTTATCAATGAGGTGGAGGCGATAATTAATAGAAATCATTTATACAATCGGTATGTATTCATGAGATGGGCGGATAATTACTAGAAAATCATTTTATTATCAAATCGTATTATCATGAGATGGGCGATAATTATAGAAAATCATTTACATCGGTATTATCAATGAGATGGGGCGATAATATAGAAAATCATGTTACATCCGTATTTATCAATGAGATGGGGCGATAATTATAGAACATCTTTTACACATCCGATTTATCAATGAGATGGGGCGATAATTATAGAAAATCATTTTACATCGGTATTATCAAGAGATGGGAGCGATTATTATAGAAAATCATTTACAATCGGTATTTATCAGATGAAATGGGGCGAGTAATTATAGAATCATTTTACATCGTATGTTATTCAATGAGAGGTGGCGAGAATTATAGGAAAATCATTTTACATCGGTATTTATCACCTTAGAGTGGGCGATAATTATAGAAAATCATTTTACCTTATACAGATATAGACGTAATATAAATCGTTTTAATCAATCATTGAGATGGGGATGAATATGAGAAACATTTACATCCGGTATTTATCATGAGTGGGCGATAATTAAGAAAATGTTTTACAGTCGGTATTTATCATGAGAGGGGGCATAATATAATAGAAAATCATTTTACAGTCGGTATTTATCAAGAGCTGGGGGCGATAATTATAGAAAAATCAGTTTACCAACGTCGTATTTATCAAAATGGATGTGGCGATATAAGAAATCATTTTACCATCCGTATGTTATCAATGAGATGGGGGGATAATTATAGAAAATCATTTTAACAACATCCGTATGTTACATGAGAGGCTGGGCTGTGATAATTATAGAAAATCCATTTTTACTACGCCGTATTATCAATGAGGTGGGGGCATAATTAATAGAAAATCAGTTTAAACGTCGTATTTATCATGGATGGGGCGATTTAATATAGAAATCATTTTTAAGCGTCGTATTATCATGAGGGGGCGATAATTATAGAAAAGCATTTTACGTCGTATTTATCACATGAGGGAGGCGTCGATAATAGAGAAAAATCCATTTACTGAAACATCCGGTATTTTATCAATGAGATGGGGGCGATAATTATAGAAATATTTTACTCTGTATTTATCATGAGATGGGGCTATAATATGAAGCAATCTTTACGAATCAGTATATCAATGAGATGGGGGATACTTATAGAAAAATCATTTACCAAAGCCATACATGGTATTTTATCGAGAGATGGGGGAGGCAGAATTCAGAAAATCATTTTACAAAGAAAACAAACCGTATTTCACATGAGAATGGGGGATAATTATGAACATCATTTTACCTCGTATGTTATCAATTGAGATGGGGGGATAATTATAGAAAATCATTTTACACTCCGTATTTATCAATGAGATGGGGGGTTGGGATAATTATAGAAAATCATTTTCGGTCGTGTATTTATCAATGAGAAGGGGCGATAATATAGAACCTCATTTACTACACGGTATTATCAATGAGATGGGCGGAAATTATAGAAAATCATTTTACAAACGGTATTTTCATGAGTATGGGCTGGGATAATTATAGAAAATCAGTTACGATCTGTAATTTATCAATGAGTGGGGAAGTAATTATAGAACTCATTTTACATCGGTAGGTTTTAATCAATGAGATGGGGGTAATTATAGAAAATCCATTTTTACCTCGCAGTATTATCAATGATATGGGGCGATAATTATAGAAAATCACATTTACAATCCCGTATTTACAATGAGATGGTGGCGTATAATTATAGAAAATCATTTTACAATCGGTATGTTATCATGAGATGGGCGCTATAATTATAGAAAATCAGTTTACACCTATATTTATCAATGAGAGGGGGCGATATTATAGATAAATCATTTACACAGTTAGTTATCAATGAAGATGGGGCGATAATTATAGAAAATCATTTTAAGTCTTAAATGATGGGCAATAAACGATCATAAGTATTTTCAGATGAGGATGGGTGCGCTAAATTATAGAAAATACTATTTACAAAAAACGGTATATCAGAGATGGGCGATACTATTATAGAAAATCATTTTACATCGGTATTCTTCATGGGGGAGGGGGAAAATATAGAATCGACATCGGCTGAGAGTGGATATTAGTAGAAAATATTGTAACGCGTAATTATCAATGAGATGGGGCGGATAATTATTGAAACAATTACAGACAGTCCTTATTTTATTATCAATGAGATGTGGCGATAATTATAGAAAATCATTTACAATCGGATTTATCAGATGAAGTGGGGGGCGATCATTATAGAAAATCATTTTACAACATCGTATTTATCAATGAGAGGGCGTATAATTATAGAAACTCATTTGAACAACACATCGGTATTATCAATGAGATAGGGCGATAGATGTAGAAAATCATTTTACAGCCAGATTATCATGAGTAATGGGGCGATAATTATAGGTAAAATCATTTTAAAATCCGATTATCAATGAGATGGGGGCGATAATTATAGAACATCATTTTACATCAGTATTATCAATGGATGGGGCGAGTAATATGTGGGTGGGTTGTTCTCTGTCTGGGTTTGGGAGAACATGTGTTTGTGCCTACTAAATATCTGCATAGTAGACTTCGTTCCTCTCCTAGCAGTCCAGTTGGTTAGGTGAATAAAAGTAGGGCCAAAAAGAAGTTTGAAATTATATGGAGGGGAGCCATCTGGTCCCGGAAAGAGATTTATTTCTGTGGTAATTCTGCAATTGTAAATGGGAATTTTAAGGATGGTTTCTTCGAGTGGGGGAAGTTGAGGGTGGTACTTTGTATGTAGGAAACTCATCTACCATCTGGGGTGAGTATGTGTGCCACCATGGTTTGGTATAAAGGAGGTGAATTGGCTGAGGATGACCTGGGGGTCATATGCGAGGAGCCGTTTGGGCAAACATGGGCAGTGAGGTTGTCCGCTGGAGGAGCTGGAGCCTTGGTGAGTTTTAAGTTTGGTTTTATATCTATTCAGCCATAGACTTTCATTTAGGGGCGATCTGTGTGAAGGGGCACTGTTAAGCGTCTGATCAGATTAAAGGAGATGTGCGACGTCTGTGCACGCGAACTTTCGGGCTACAGACAATTGTACTTTGGGAATAATGGAGTGTACCCTAGGGGGGTACGAAATAAAGTGTCCAGTCAGTGGGTTTTGGGTGAGTACCAGGGCTAATAAGGTCTAAGTAGGATTTCTTTAGGTGTTGAGGAGGAGGATGTTCTGGTGCCTTTGAGAGTTGTGTGATTTGTAGTATTATGATTGAGGCTAATGTAAAATTGTATATTGTTTAGTATTAGTGCATTGACCTATAGGGTTTCTGGAGCAAGAAAAAAAAAAAATTTCCCCTTTCTACAAAGAGACCTATTTATTTATAAGAATGACGACTCTCTGTGGGGATTTGGGTTGGCCATGGATGAAAAATAAGCAGGAGTAGGAAGTTTGGGAAACATTTGCCGGCCTGACTGCCCAAACGGCAGGCCTGTCCGTAGCGACAAAATAACCCGCACAGATTGCTGGCGACTGGTCTATAGCATACCCACGTGATCACTGTGGTTTTTGAGACACGG
>JAACNH010000246.1:187317-206901 GCA_019447015.1 Hymenochirus boettgeri | reverse complement strand
GGGCGATAATTATAGAAAATCATTTTACATCGGTATTTATCAATGAGGTGGGGCGATAATTATAGAAAATCATTTTACATCGGTATTTATCAATGGGGCGATAATTATAGAAAATCATTTTACATCGGTATTTATCAATGAGATGGGGCGATAATTATAGAAAATCATTTTACATCGGTATTTATCAGGGTGAGGGTGATGATAACAACGGTAATTGAACTGGGGAGGGCTGAAACACTGGGTAAATTGAAACGGGAGGGTGATAACACTGGGTAATGAAATGGGGGGGGCTTCGATAACACTGGGAGAATTTGAACTGGGAGGGCTTGATAACCACGGGTAATGAACTGGGAGAGGGATTGATAACCCCAACTGGGAAGGAAAAGGAAAACTGGGGGCTTGATAACCCACTGGGAAATTGAACTGGGGGCTTGATAAACCCACTGGGAAATGAACTGGGGGACTTGATAACCACTGGGTAATTTAAAATGGGGGCTTCTATAACACTGGGTAATGAACTGGGAGGCGTGGCTGATAACCATGGGACATTGAACAAACTGGGGGCGTGTGAATAAACACTGGGACAATGAAACTGGGGGATTGATACACACTGGGCAATTGAACTGGGGGCTTGCTAACACGGGGAAGAAACTTGAACTGGGGGCTTGCTTGAGAACACTGGGTAATTTGAACTTGGGGGCTTGATTAACACTGGGAAATGAAAAAATGGGGGCTTGATAACACTGGGTAATGAAACTGGGGGTTGATTCAAACAAGGGTAATGAACTGGGGAGGGCTTGATAAAACCACTGGGAAAATGAACTGGGGGCTTGATACAACCACGGGGGAAATGAAACGGGGGCTTGATTGGCTATGATAAACATTCTGGTAATTTGACACTGGGGGGCTTGATAACACTGGGTAATGAACTGGGGGCTTGATAAACCAGCGGTTAAGACGGGGGCTTGATAACCCAACTGGGTAAATTTGAACTGGGGGGCTTGATAACACTGGGGGTAAGTTTTTGAAACTGGGGGCTTTTTGATAACATGGGTTAATGACACTGAGGGCTTGATAACACTGGAAATGAAACGGGGGGCTTGCAACACTTGGTAATTGAACTGGGGCTTGATAACACTGGGTAATGAACGGGCGTGATTTAAACTGGGAAAAGAAAAAACACTGGGGGGCTTGATAACCACTGGGAAATGAAAACTGGGGTTGATAAAACACTGAGGGAAATGAACTGGGATTGGTTGTTGGAGTGATAACAGGGGAAATTGCAACTGGGGGCTTTTTTATTACAACCCAATGGGAAATGAACTGGGGGCTTGCTAAGGGGCTTGATAACCACTGGAATGAAACTGGGGGGGCTTGATAAACATGGGTAATGAACGGGGCTTGATAACACTGGTAATGAATGGGGGCTTGATAACAGGGTACTTGAAAACTGGGGGGCTTGAAACACTGGGTAATGAATGGGGATAGATAACAATCTGGGTAATGAAAATGGGGCTGTAACCCCAACTGGGTAATTGGAAATGGGGGATTGATGAACACTGGGAAAATGAAATGGGGGTTGGATAAAACACTGGGTAATGAATGGGAGGGGCTTGATAACACTGGGGTGGTTAAGAAATGGGGGCTTGATAAAACCACACTGGGTAATGAAACTGGGTCTTGGGGGGCTTGGCTTGATAACACTGGGTAATGAACTGGGGGGCTTGATAACGTGGGGGATTGATAACAGTGGGAAATGAACTGGGGGGCTTGATAACACTGGGTAATGAACTGGGGGGCTTGATAACACTGGGTAATGAACTGGGGGGCTTGATAAAACTGGGTAATGAACTGGGGGGCTTGATAACGTGGGGGCTTGATAACAGTGGGAAATGAACTGGGGGGCTTATGAGTATGTGAAAGAAGCCAGAGAACATGCTGTGCCTGTTACTGAAAACCCCAGATGGATGTTGCATTGAGTGTAAGACAGGCACCCCTGTACCCCCCACTGTCCCCCCTCACCGCCCCCCTGTACCCCTCACTGACCCTATGTACCCCTCAGTCACTGACCCCCTGCACCCCTCACTGCCACCCTGCACCTTACTGTTAAACTAAGTGCAATGTCCATGTGGGTTTGATTGCAGTAACAGGCCCTTCAGTGAGGGAAGGTTAATATGTTTCTGTTACAGAAAACAAACCCCAGATGGACATTGCAGGTTCCAGGCAGATCCAATCTCTCTCTCTGTACTGACCTAGAGTCCTAGACCATGTGTTGCACTGTCCCTTCATGTTGTATCCCCAGCTACCAGCAGCTCTGTTCTGAATAGGCTAGCCCCGCCCCTAGCAGGCAGGAACTGAGGCTCCAACTCACATCTACTGCAGGGTCCTAAAACCTGCAGATTCACTTCCGGATTTCCGATTTTCACCAAATTTTTTGGCCAGATACTGGGAAATTGCGGGAAAACAGGAGGGGGTGCCGGGACAGCGAAAAAGGACCCCGAAACGAGGACCGCCCCGGATAAGGTGTCAAAACAGCATTGTACATGGCAGACGGTTCTGTGCTGGTCCAAACGTTGATGCAGTTGCTGTTTGGTCTCCCCCACATACAAATCAGAACATTCTTAACTGCAGTGCACAGTGTATATGATGTCACTCTTCACTGCACTGCGTATATGATGTCACTCTTCACTGCACTGCGTATATGATGTCGCTTTTCTTGTGTTTCGGTATTGGGTCTTTCAGATGTACCAATTGCTGCCTCAGCGTGTTGTTCACTTTAAAGCAGACAGGGATACGATGTTTTTTGAAAATTCTTCTTACGGTCATTCATTGCCACTCCGATTGGTCGGAAAAGCTCCTACACACGAACGATAATAGGTAAATACCGTCAGGTAACAATAGAGAAAGGAAAAGTAATGTGTGGGACAGATTTCTATACTATGGCGGAGCTGCCATATTGCTTGTTACAGTCTAATCCTATAGATGATTGAGTACAATCCAGTCCAGCATGGAGATAACAGTTGGTTTGTAGGAAACTAATCCTTTCTGAGTACAATGCCGTCCAGCATGAATAAAAGTGGTTTGTAGGAAAACTAATCCTTTCTCTATAATTTATCGTAAGTTGTGGGACAGATTTCTATACTATGGGGGAGCTGCCATATTGCTTGTTACAGTCTAATCCTATAGATGATGAGTACAATCCAGTCGCATGGAGAGATAACAGTTGGTTGTAGGAAACTAATCCTTTCTCTAAATTATCAGTAATGTGTGGGCAGATTTCTATACTATAGGGGGAGCTGCCATATTGCTTGTTACACGTCATAATCCCATATAGAGATTGAGTACAATCCAGTCCAGCATGGGGATGAACAGTTGGTTGTAGGAAACTAATCCTTCTCTTAATTTATCAGTAATGTGTGGGACAGATTTCTATACTATGGGGGAGCTGCCATATGGCTTGTTACAGTCTAATTCATATAGATGATTGGAGTACATCCAGTCCAGCTGAAAAACAGTTGGTTTGTAGGAAACTAATCCTTTCTCTAATTTATCAGTAATGTGTGGACAGATTGTCTATACTAGGGGGAGCTGCAATATTGCTTGTTACAGTTTCTAACCTATAGATGATTGAGTACAATCCAGTCCAGCATGGAGAACAGTGGTTTGTAGGAAACTAATCCTTTCTCTATTAATTATCAGTAATGTGTGGGCAGATTCTTATACTCTGGGGGAGCGGAGTGCATGTGCTTGTTACAGTCTAATCCTATAGATATTGAGTTACAATCCAAGTCCAGCATGGAGATAACAGTTGGTTTGTATGAACCTAATCATTTCTCTATAATTTATCAGTAATTTGTGACCTTCTAGGGAACCATCTCTCCATTGTGGTTTCGTCACTCCTTTCTCTAGCCCCCCTCCCTCCCCTGGATGGATAAAGTATTACAGGTATAAACCGTGGACCTGGATGAATATATATACATATATACATGACCTGGACTGATATGATATTACAGAATCTATCCAACCGTGGTCAGCGTCATTCTGAAACTACATACACCGTAGGATTTTTGAGGAGTGAGGTAGTTTTTTGATCAGAATGCAGTACACGGTACACAGCTTTTCATCCAATTGTAAGTTATTTTCTCTCACATTTTTCCTTTTTTTCTTTCCCTCACTGTAAACCAATGTGAATTTCACAACTAGAAACTGTAGAGGAAAGTTCAAATGCATCTCACATATGAAAGCCTTAACCCCTCCTGAATAAACGGTATGCCAGAGACATGCTGCCACTAACCCCAAAGGGTGGACCAATGTCAATGGCAGTAACATAGCCACTCTGTATATGAACAGTCTTCAGTTTTTTTGGAATATACACACCTTCATCTACGTAGGCTAATAAGTATTTCATTCATACAATCCAGTGTGTGGGTGCAGTTCTTTGTAACTTTGCACTTTACAGCCAGATTTTCTAAAAAAAAAAAAAAAAGAACTAAACCTTTCAAAGTAAGAATATCTTGGCAAAACTCATGGTAGGGGGGAAAAAATTACCAAATATAAATCTCCAATGTCCTGAATAACGGTATGCCATATGCATGGTCACACTACAGACATGGAACGACTAGCCACGAAGTGAGACACATACACATGGCTTAACAAACAGCAAAAAATATTCCGCAACTCTGAATGTAAACAGTGTTTAGTTTTTCCCATAAACTATATATTCCCTGAAATCTACAAACGTTCTGCTCATGTAACCGGTAGTTCATTCTATTCAGACCATCCATGGTGTGGTGCACAGTTCCTAACGAAGTTTTGCACTTTTAGCCAAGATTTTTCATTAGCGAAAAATGGACAAAACAACTTTTTTCAAAGTAGGAATCATGCCAAACCCCAGTAAGCAAAAAAAATCCTTCAATGTCCTGAATCAAACGTATATCCATATGCATGGTTACCCACATGTATGTTAAAAATCGACTATCCACATAGTGACCATATAAGAGTGGCCCAATACAGCAACGTTTCATATTTTCACACTAACATTCCTCTATATTATAAATACAACCCCCAAACTATATATTCTTGGAATCTACACATCTATGCATGTGCCATTATTTTTGGTGCCTTCCATCAATGGTTGGGCATAGTTTTCTTTTGTAGAATTTTACAACTTTTCACAATATTTTTCTGAAAAAAACTGTACAAAAGAAATTCAAGTTTAAAATCATGGCAAATCCCATGGTAATGCAAAAAGGTAACCAATATCAATCTCTAAATGGTCTGAATCACACGGTAATGCCATATGCATGGTTACACACGCAGACGTGGAAAGTGCCTAGCCACCAAAGTGACCCAATGCTCAGTGTGCCAGTAACAGCAACTTTCCATTTTTTTATTACACTTAACACCCCCTCAACTAGAATACATCCCCCCTATAAACTATAATTTCGAATCTACACACCTTTAGCTAACAACACAGCCATTTTTAATTCAAACGTCAAATAAGTGTGAGCCCAGAATCTTTAGAATTTTGCCTTTACAAGCAAGTTTTCTGATAAAAGTTAAGGAAGCTTTTCAAAGTTACACTCATGCCAAACCACAAGTACTGTAAAAAAACAATGCTCTGAACATGGTAGACACACTGAATGGTACACAACAGTGTAACAAATGATTATATAGGACAAACTACTATGTCTAATAAAAATAGGACATTGTATTATGTCGCCAATACAACAATCACTGATACCCGGAATGTGGTACAACAGGATCTAGAAGATTAAGAAAGAAGATTGAATATTTGCATTAAATGGCATTTAATAATCCTGAATACATAATAGAATAACAATGCCAAGATATTGGCACACATATGAAAAGAAAGGTAGTTAATAAAGTCAACGCTGTTAAAAACCACAAAACAACACCATCATTCTAGTCACGATATCTTAAATATCTCAAGAGATAATACATTGATAGCATTTAAATGAGAGTTTAATAGGAAACAAGACTACTGTTACAATGGCGGATCATAAGCACAGGCACTAGTTATCCAGGGACAATTGAGTTCCCAGTCTCTGTTAAGTCTCAGCTCTCTCTCGGCTATCAGACCTTAACCTTAACTCCGTAAGGCTCTTAGGCGTAGGAACTTTCGTGTCTCCTTTCGAGGTTTTTTAGATACCTTCGGGGCACTTCACCTGCAGACTCGCGCTAGCTCCTTCCTCGCCCCTTGCCCACTGGCACCAGCACCAGCATATAAAACCCCCACCCCTTGGTACAATTATAGTGGCACAGCAATGCCCCCACCCCCCCCCTGGCACCACCCACACAAATCCCTCCCCCATGCCATAATCTTGCCGTGTGGAGGAGCTATTTTTGCTGACCCATTGCCAGGGGGAAAGGGGGAATGTTGCTGTCCACTAACGGTGCCATGGGTGGGGGGTGGTTGAATGCTGGTTTGTCCAGGGGGTATGATGCTCTCTGTGGGCAACTATAACTGTACTATGAGGATGGGGGTAATTGGGGTAATGCTGGTGGTGGCTAGACATAACAATGTGATATAATGTGTAATGGAAGTTAGGGGGCGGCGGTGGCCCCAAAAATCTACCAAGTGCCTAGCACAAATAAATCTGTACTGACTGCTGGCTGCCTGCTGGGCACATACAATGATCTGTTGGGTCGGGTCAGCGGGCAGTAGGCACATTTATATTATCTCTGCTCGCACTGCTGGCACATTACATGATCTGTTGGGCTGGGTTCCTGGGCAGTAAGGCCACATTATATTATTATCTCTGCTTGCCTGCTGGCACATACGAATATATTATTTAGAATTGACAGATAGCAGTAATTATTAACATAGACAGACATGATAGACAGACAGACAGACTAGACAGACAGACATGATAAACAGACGAGACAGACAAATGATAGACAGACAGACCAGACAGACAATGATAGACAGACAATGAAATAGAACAGAATGATAGACAGACAATGATAGACACACCTGATAGACAGACCACTGATAGACATCATGAGCAGAATGATAGACAGACAATGATGACAGACAATGAATAGACCGACAATGATAGAAGAACAATGATAACAGACAATGATAGACAGTACAAATATAGACAGAGACAATGAATGACAACCATGATCAGACCAGACAATGATGACGACAATGAATAGACAGCAATGATAGACAGACAAGATCAGACATATGATAGAACAGACAGAGATGACACACCCCATTTTTTTATTTGCATTTTTAATTTTATGTTGGTTCCGATTTTATTTTTTTTTCTCACAATAAAAGGAAACTGTCCGTACACAAGCCACATCGGCTGCTTGAACCAAGCCTATAAAAGATAGAAAGCTTAAGTGGCTGCTTAATTCCACAACAAATAGCGAGCCAATCCGAACTCCTCTCAGAGGCAGAGCCATGTGCAGAAAATCTGTAGAACCCCTCAGAGCCGAAGCCAGAGTTTGTAACCATGAGATGGCCACGAAGAGCATGATATGTCGGCGATGACCATGATAGCCGGAAGCCAGGTGTATCCAATATTGCCGAATCAAAGTGTACCATGATATGTCCGTAAGCAGAGTGTAGCATGAATAATGGCCGGAAAGCAGAGTGTACCATGATTGGCCGTAACAGAGTTGTACGCCATGATATGGCCGGAGCAGAGTGTAGCCATGATATGCCGGAGAAAAGCAGACGTGTATCCATTAAATATGTGGCCAGAAAGCGACGAGGGTTACGCCACAAAGTAAGGTGGGAAGTTGGCCAGGAAGCAATAAGTGCATGCCATGATATGCGGCCGGAAGCGAGTGGTACTAAGCCCATTAATAATGAAGGCTAACATGGCGCGAAGCAAGTGTATAAAGCCATGGCATAATGGCCCGAAAGCAGAAGTGTATCCATGATATGGGCCGGAAGGCCAGATGTAGAGCCATGATAATGGCCCGGTATCATATCATGGCCTACACAAGCAGAGGTGGGTACGAGCCAAAACATGATAAACTGGCCAGAAAAGCCAGAGTAGTAGCCATGAATAAATGAGCCGGTACATCATGGCTACCACTCTGCTTTCGCCGTATATGGCTACACTCTGCGTTCGCCATATCATGGCTACACTCTGCTTCCGGCCATATCCATGGGCTAACTCTGCTTCCCTCCGGCCATTCAGGGCTAACAAGGCTACACTCGCTTGCGTTTTGCTTCCGGCCGTATCATGGCTACACTCTGCTTCCTGCCATATCATGGCTACACTCTGCTTCGGCCATAATCATGGCTACAACACTCGGCTTCGCCTAATCATGGCACACTCTGCAGCCGCCATATTCTGGCTACAAACTCTGCTTTCCTTTCCTTGCAGTTCCGACTCCTACTATGGCGCGTTCCCTTGAGTGCCGTCTCGGCCAGATCACATGCAATATCATGGCTAAAACAGACACACTCAAAACGCCATCATCATGGCGACCGACTACACACCCAACTCCACCTCCTCCCACTCACCTCAACACATAAAACACACACCCTACACCCAAACTCTCTAACTCACAACACTCAACACAACTCAAACCCTGTCCAAAAAACCTGCTTCCTGTTCCCGGCCCATATCATGGCTACACTTCTCTCTTCCGGCACATATCATGGTGGCTACACTCTGCTTTCGGCCATATCATGGTTACACTCTGCACACTCTTCTCCGGCTCTAGGGTTCTACAGATTGTCCTGCCCACTTGGCTCTGGCCCTCTGAGAGAAGTTCAGATGGCTCCTATTTGTTTGGATAAAGCAGCCCCTGTAAGCTTTCTTATCCTTTTTATATGCCGGTTTTTCCAGAAGACGGATGGGGCTGTGTTGTCCCGACAGGGGTACATGGGTATGGGAGAAAAATAAATCGGAAAAACACAAATTAAAAATGCAAATAAAAAAATGTGTTTTGTCTGTCTATCATCATCTGTCTGTCTTTCTATCTTTTCTGTCTATCATTGTCTGTCTATCATTGTCTGTCTATCATTGTCTGTCTATCATTGTCTGTCTATCATTGTCTGTCTATCATTGTCTGTCTATCATTGTCTGTCTATCATTGTCTGTCTATCATTGTCTGTCTATCATTGTCTGTCTATCATTGTCTGTCTAATCATGTCGTCTATCATTGTCTGTCTATCATTGTCTGTCTATCATTGTCTGTCTATCATTGTCTGTCTATCATTGTCTGTCTATCATTGTCTGTCCGTCTGTCTATCATTGTCTGTCTGTCTGTCTATCATTGTCTGTCTGTCTGTCTGTCCTGTCTGTCTATCATTGTCTGTCTATGTTAATATCTACTGTCTATCTGTCAATCCTAAATATCTATTCTTATGTGCCAGCAATGCAGCGAGAGATAATAATATAATGTGCCTACTGCCCGGACCCAGCCCAACAGATCATGTAATGTGCCCAGCAGTCAGCAGAGATAATATAATGTGCCTACTGCCCTTGGCCCGACCCAACAGATCATGTAATGTGCCCAGTCAGGCGCAGTCAGTACAGATTATTTGTGCTAGCATTGGGTAGATTTTTGGGCCCCCGCCGCCCCCTAACTTCCCCCCCCCTTACACATTATCACTATTGTTACTGTCTGCCACCCACCAGCATACAAATACCCCCATAGCCCTCGAAGTTACAGTTTTATAGGTTGCCACATATACACATACCCCTGGAACCACCAGCATCACCCCCCCCCCCATGCAACAAGTTTATAGTTGGCACAGCACATACCCTTTCCCCCCTGGCACGGGTCCAGCACACAAATCGCTCCTCCGCACGGCACAGATATGGCATGGGGAGGGTTTTTTGCTGGTGGTGCCAGGGGGAGGGGCTTGTGCTGTGCCACCTAATTGTACCAAGGGTGGGGGTATTTATAGCTGGTGGTGCCATTTGGGCAAGGGCGAAAGGAGCTCTTCGCTTCTGCAGTGAATTGCCCCGAAGGTATCTAAAAACCTAGAAAAAGGAACACGAAAGTCTCCTACGCCTAGAGCCTTACTGATGTTCAGGTTACGGTCTGATAGTCCGGGAGAGACTTAACAGAGACTGGGAAACTCAATTGTTCCCTGGCATAACTAGTCCTGGGTGCTTATTGAATCCAGCCATTTAACGTAGCTTGGTTTCCCTATTACCCTCTCTTTTAAATGATATCAATGTAAATTATCATTGACTATATTAATATATCGTACTAGATTTGAATGGTGTTTGGTGGTTTTTTAACATCGTTTGACTGTATATACTTACCTTTCTTTTCATATGTGTACATATCTGGCATCTTTATCTAATTGATATGTATTGCAGGAATGGATACCAATGCCATGAATGCACATATTCATCTTCTTTAATGTCATCTTCTAATCCTGTGTCCCACTCCGGCTATCAGTGGATTGTTCTGGGACATAATACACTGTCCTATTTTTATAGACATAGTAGTATTGTCCTATTATAATCATTTGTTACACACGGTTGTGTACTCATTCAGTGTTCTACATGTTTCATCACTATTGTTTTTTTACATTACTTTTGTGGTTGTTGGCATGATTGTTAACTTTGAAAGCTTTTCCTTAACTTTTATCAGAAAACTTGCGTAAAGTGGGGGGCGAAATCTATAAAGAATCTGGGAGCAACCTATGCACGTTGGAATTAAAAAATGGCTTTGTTGTGTAGCTAAGGTTGTAGATCCGATAATTATAGTTTATAGGGGTATGTCTAAGTTAGGGGGGTGTTTAAGTGTCAAACCAATTGCACAGTTGCTGTTACTGGGCCACTGCGCATTGCTCACTTGTGGCTAGTCACTTCCACTCTGCGTGTGTAACCATGCATTGGCATACCGTTTGAAATTCAGGACAGTTACGAAGAATTGGATTTTGGTTACCTTTTTTGCATTACATGGGGATTTGCCATGATTTTCACTTTGCAATTTTCTTTTTTGTACCGTTTTTTTTCAGAAATATTGTAAAGTGTAAAATCGACAAAGAACTCATGCCCACACCATTGAATTGGACAGGCACAAAATGAATGGCCCCATTGCATAGATGTGTATATTCCCAGAAATATAGAGTTTGGGGGTGTATTATATATAGAGGGAATGGTTAGTGTGAAAAATATGAACGTTGCTGTAATTGGGGCCACTTCTATTGGCTCACTATTTTGATAGTTCGCTTTTTACATACATGTTGGAACCATGCATATGGCATACCTTATGATTCAGTACAGTTGAAGGTTTTTTTTGCATACATGGGGTTTTTGGCATGATTCCTACTTTTGAATTGTTTTTTTGTTCCTTTTCTGAAATCTGCTAAAAGTTCCAACTTCTGTTAGGACTGTGCCCACACCATTGATGGGTCTGAATGAATGAACTAACAGGGTTTACATAGCTGAACGTTGTAGATTTCTGACCTGGATGAATGAATATTACAGATATACCGTGTCAGCGTCAGTCTGAAACTACATACCCGTAGGATTTTATGAGTGAGGTAAGTTTTGATCAGAATGCAGATACACGGACACAGCTTTTCATCCAATTGTAAGTTATTTTCTCACATTTTCCTTTTTTCCCTCAACTGTAAAATCAAATGTGAATTTCAACTAGAAACTGTAGAGGAAAGTTCAAATGCATCTCAAATATGAAAGCCTTAACCCCTCCTGAATAAAACGGTATGCCAGAGACATGGCTGCCAACTAACCCAAAGGGGGACCAATGTCAAATGGCAGTAACATAGCCAGCTCTGTATATGAACAGTCTGCAGTTTTTGGAATATACACACCTTCAGCTACGTAAGGCTATAATTATTTCATTCATACAATCAATGGTGTGGGTGCAGTTCTTTGTAAAATTTGCACTTTAAGCAGATTTTCTAAAAAAAAAAAAAAGAACATAAAACAATTTTCAAAGGTAGAAATCTTGGCAAAACTGCATGTAAGGGGGGAAAAAAATTACCAAATATTAATCTTCCAAATGTCCTGAATCAAACGGTATGCCATATGCATGGTCACACATACAGACATGGAAGCGACTAGCCACGAAGTGAGACAATACACAATGGCTTAAAAACAGCAAAAATATTCCGCCAACTCTGAATTTAAACAGTGTTTAGTTTTTCCCATAAACTATATATTCCTGAAATCTACAAACGTTCAGCTATGTAACCCTGTAGTTCATTCATTCAGACCATCAATGGTGTGGGCACAGTTCCTAACAGAAGTTTGCACTTTTAGCAGATTTTCAGGAAAATGGAACAAAAAACAACTTTCAAAAGTAGGAATCATGCCAAAACCCCATGTAATGCAAAAAAAATCCTTCAAATGTCCTGAATCAAACGGTATGCCATATGCATGGTTACACACATGTATGTAAAAATCGACTATCCACATAGTGAGCCAATAAGAAGTGGCCCAATTACAGCAACGTTTCATATTTTTCACACTAACCATCCCTCTATATTATAAATACACCCCCAAACTATATATTCTTGGAATCTACACATCTATGCAATGGTGCCATTATTTTGTGCCTTCCATCAATGGTGTGGGCATAGTTCTTTGTAGAATTTTACACTTTTACAATATTTTCTGAAAAAAACTGTACAAAAAAGAAATTTCAAAGTTAAAAATCATGGCAAATCCCCATGTAATGCAAAAAAGGTAACCAAATATCAATCTTCTAAATGTCCTGAATCAAACGGTATGCCATATGCATGGTTACACACGCAGACGTGGAAGTGACTAGCCACAAAGTGAGCCAATGCGCAGTGGCCCAGTAACAGCAACTTTCCATTTTTTTTACACTTAACACCCCCTAACTTAGAAATACCCCCCTATAAACTATATATTCTCGGAATCTACACACCTTTAGCTACACAACAAAGCCATTTTTTAATTCAAACGTGCAATAGTGTGAGCCCAGATCTTTATAGAATTTCGCACTTTAAGCAAGTTTTCTGATAAAAGTTAAGGAAAAGCTTTCAAAGTTAACAATCATGCCAAAACCACAAGTAATGTAAAAAAACAATAGCTGCTGAAACATGTAGACACACTGAATGGTACACAAACAGTGTAACAAATGATATAATAGGACAAACTACTATGTCCTAATAAAAATAGGACATTGTATTATGTCCCAAGACAACAATCACTGATAGCCGGAATGTGGTACACAGGATCTAGAAGATTAAGAAAGAAATTGAATATTTGCATTAAATGGCATTTACATTAAAAATCCTGAATACATACATTAGAATAAAATGCCATATATTGGCACACATATGAAAAGAAAAGGTGTTAGATAAAGTCAACGCTGTTAAAACCAAAAAAAACCAACACCATCATTCTAGTCCGATAATATTAAATATCCAATGAATAATACAATGATAGCATTTAATAGAGAGTTTAATAGGAAACCAATACTACTGTTACATGGCGGGATCATAAGCACAGGCACTAGTTTCCAGGGAACAATTGGTTCCCATTCTCTGTTAAGTCTCATCTCCGGACTATCAGCCGTAACCTGAACATCCGTCAGGCTCTTGCGTAGGAACTTCGTGTCTCCTTTTCGAGGTTTTTTGATACCTTCGGGGCATTCACCTGCGACCGCAGAGCTCCTTTCCTTCGCCCTTGCCCACTGGCACCAGCACCAGCATATAAATACCCCCACCCCTTGGTACAATATAGGTGGCCAGCAATGCCATCCCACCCTCCCCCCCCTGGCACCACCATCAACAAATCCCTCCCCCATGCCATAATCTTGCCGTGTAGGAGGCTATTTGTGTGCTGACCATTGCCAGGGGGAAAGGGGGAATGTGCTGTGCCACTAGACGGTGCCATGGGGGTGGGGTGGTTGAATGCTGGTGGTTTCCAGGGGGTATGATGCTCTCTGTGGGCAACTATAACTGTACTATGATGGATGGGGGTAATTGGGGTATGCTGGTGGTGGCTAGACATAACGAATAGTGATATAATGTGTAAGTTGGAAGTTAGGGGGCGGCGGTGGCCCCAAAATCTACCAAGGCCTAGCACAAATAAATCTGTACTGACTGCTGTGCTGCCTGCTGGGCACATTACAATATCTGGTTGGGTCGGGTCAGCGGGCAGTAGGCACATTATATTATCTCTGCTCTGCGACTGCTGGCACATTACAATGAATCTTTTGGCTGGTCCTGGGCAGTAGGCCACATTATGTTATTATCTCTGCTGCCTGCTGGGCACATAAGAATATATTAATTAGATTGACAGATAGCAGTAATTATTAAACATAGAACAGACAATGATAGACGGACAGACAGACAGACAGACAGACAATGATATACGACGAACAGACAATGATAGACAGACAGACAGACAGACAATGATAGACAGACAATGATAGACAGAATGATAGACAGAATGATAGACCACCTGATAGACAGACCCTATAGCCAGACAATGATAGACAGACAATGATGACAGACAATGATAAGACCGACAATGATAGACAGAACAATGATAACAAGACAATGATAGACAGACAAATGATAGACAGACAATGATGACAACCATGATCGACCACAATGACGACGACATGAATAGACACAATGATAGACAGACAAGATAGACAGACCAATGATAGCAGAAGACAGATGATGAGACGACACCCCAAATTTTTTTTATTATGCATTTTAATTTTTATGTTTGTTTCCGATTTTATTTTTTTTCTCACAATAAAAGGAAACTGTCCGTACACAAGCCAATCGGCTGTCTTGAACCAAGCCTATAAACAGCTTAAGAAAGCTTAAGTGGCTGCTTATCCAAACAAATAGCAGCCATCCGAACTCTCTCAGAGGCAGAGCCATGTGCAGAAAAGTCTGTAGAACTCCCTAGAGCCGAAGCAGAGTTTGTAACCATGAATGGCGAAAGCAGAGGTACCATGATCAGGGCCGGAAGCCTAGTGTAGCCAATATGGCCTGAATCAGAGTGTACCATGATATGGCCGGAAGCAGAGTGTAGCATGTATGGCCGGAAAGCAGAGTGTACCATGATAATGGCCGTAAAGCAGAAGTTGTAGCCATTATATGGCCGGAAGCAGAGTGTAAGCCATGATATGCCGGAGAAAAGCAGACGTGTATCCATTAAATATGTGGCCAGAAAGCGACGAGGGTTACGCCACAAAGTAAGGTGGGAAGTTGGCCAGGAAGCAATAAGTGCATGCCATGATATGCGGCCGGAAGCGAGTGGTACTAAGCCCATTAATAATGAAGGCTAACATGGCGCGAAGCAAGTGTATAAAGCCATGGCATAATGGCCCGAAAGCAGAAGTGTATCCATGATATGGGCCGGAAGGCCAGATGTAGAGCCATGATAATGGCCCGGTATCATATCATGGCCTACACAAGCAGAGGTGGGTACGAGCCAAAACATGATAAACTGGCCAGAAAAGCCAGAGTAGTAGCCATGAATAAATGAGCCGGTACATCATGGCTACCACTCTGCTTTCGCCGTATATGGCTACACTCTGCGTTCGCCATATCATGGCTACACTCTGCTTCCGGCCATATCCATGGGCTAACTCTGCTTCCCTCCGGCCATTCAGGGCTAACAAGGCTACACTCGCTTGCGTTTTGCTTCCGGCCGTATCATGGCTACACTCTGCTTCCTGCCATATCATGGCTACACTCTGCTTCGGCCATAATCATGGCTACAACACTCGGCTTCGCCTAATCATGGCACACTCTGCAGCCGCCATATTCTGGCTACAAACTCTGCTTTCCTTTCCTTGCAGTTCCGACTCCTACTATGGCGCGTTCCCTTGAGTGCCGTCTCGGCCAGATCACATGCAATATCATGGCTAAAACAGACACACTCAAAACGCCATCATCATGGCGACCGACTACACACCCAACTCCACCTCCTCCCACTCACCTCAACACATAAAACACACACCCTACACCCAAACTCTCTAACTCACAACACTCAACACAACTCAAACCCTGTCCAAAAAACCTGCTTCCTGTTCCCGGCCCATATCATGGCTACACTTCTGCTCTTCCGGCCATATCATGGTGCTACACTCTGCTTCGGCCATATTCATGGCTTAACTTTCAACTCATGTACACACTGCTTCCCGGACTCTAGGGGTTCTACAGATTGTCCTGCCATGGCTCTGCCCTCTGAGAGAAGTTCAGGATGGCTCCTATTTGTTGGATAAAGCAGCACCTTAAGCTGTTCTTATCCTTTTTATATGCCGGTTTTCCAGAAGCACGGATTGGGCTGTGTGTCCCGACAGTGGTACTTATTATGGGAGAAAAATAAATCTGAAAAAAACAACAAATTAAAATGCAAATAAAAAATGTGTTTTGTCTTGTTATATCCATCTGTCTGTCTTCTATCTGTCCTGTCTCTCATTGTCATGCTATCATTGTCTGTCTATCATTGTCTGTCTATCATGTCTGGTTATCATTGTTGTCTTTCGTTTTGTCTATCATTGTCTGTCTATCATTGTCTGTCTTCATGTCTGTCTATCTTGTCTGTCTATCATTTGTCTGTCCTATCATTGTCTGTGCTATCATTGTCTGTCATCATGTCCTGTCTATCATTGTCTGTCTATCACTTTCTGTCATCTTCTGTCTATTTCATTGCGTCTATCATGGGCTGTCGTCATCATTGTTGTCCTGTCTGATCTGTCTATCATTGTCTGTCTGTCTGTTATGTCTGTCTGTCCTCCTTCTATCATTGTCTGTCTATGTAATATCTACATGTCTATACTGTCAATCCTAAATATCTATTCTTATGTGCCCAGCAAGCAGCAGAGATAATAATATAATGTGACCTCGGCCCCGGACCCAGCCCAAACAGACATGTAATGTGCCAGCAGTCAGCAAGATAATTAATGTGTCCTCTGCCCTGGCCCGACCCAACACGATCATGTAATGCTGCCCGTCAGGCAGCATCAGTACAGATTATTTGTGCTAGCAGTGGGTAGATTTTTGGCCCCCGCCGCCCCCTAATTCCCCCCTTACAATATATCACTATTGTTACTGTCTGCCACCCACCAGCATACAAATACCCCCATACCTCAAGTACAGTTATAGGTGCCACAATAGCACATACCCCGGAACCACCAGCTCAACCCCCCACCCCCATGCACAAGTATAGTGGCACAGCAATACCCCTTTCCCCCTGGCAAGGGTACACAGCACACCAAATCGCTCCTCCCGCACGGCACGATATGGCATGGGGAGGGATTTTTGATGGTGGTGCAGGGGGAGGGGCTTTGCTGTGCAACACTAAGTTGTACCAAGGGGTGGGGAGTATTATATAGCTGGTGGTGCCCATTGGGCAAGGGGCGAAAGGAGCTCTTCGCGTTCTGCAGTGAATTGCCGAAGGTATCTAAAAAACCTAGAAAAGGACACGAAAGTCTCCTACGCCTAGAGCCTTACTGGATGTTCAGGTTACGGTCTTCGATAGTCCGGGAGAGACTTAACAGAGACTGGGAACTAAATTGTCCCTGGCATAACTAGTCCTGTGCTATTGAACCGCCCATTTAACAGTAGTTGGTTTCCCTATATTAACTTCTTTTAAATGATATCATGTAATTATCATTGACTATTTAATATGATCGTACTAGATTGATGGTGGTTTGGTGGTTTTTAACACGTTTGGACTTATATACTTACCTTTCTTTTCATATGGTGACATATCTGGCATCTTTATCTATTGATTGTATTCAGGATATGGATACAATGCCATTGAATGCAACATATTCATCTTCTGTTATGTCACTTCTAATCCTGGGTACCCACTTGGCTATCAGTGATTGTGTCTGGGACATAATACAACTGTCTATTTTTATAGACATCAGTAGTATTGTCCTATTATATCATTGTTACACTGGTTGTGTACTCATTCCAGTGTGTCTTACATGTTCAGCAGCTATTGTTTTTTTACATTACTTTGTGTTGTTGGCATGATTGTTAACTTTGAAAGCTTTTCCTTACTTTTATCAGAAAACTTGCGTAAAGTGGGCGAAATTCTATAAAGAATCTGGGCAGCACTATGCACGTTGAATTAAAAAATGGCTTGTTGTGTAGCTAAGGTTGTAGATCCGAGTAATTATAGAGTTTATAGGGGTTATTCTAAGTTGGGGGGTGTTTAAGTGTAACAAACAATGACAAGTTGCTGTTACTGGGCCACTGCGCATTGGCTAACTTGTGGATACTAGTCACTCCACTCTGCGTGTTAACCATTGCATTGGCATACCGTTTGATTCAGGACATTAGAAGATTGATATTTGGTTACCTTTTGCATTACATGGGGGATTTGCCATTGATTTTCACTTTGAAATTTTCTTTTTTGTACCGTTTTTTTTCAGACAATATTGTAAAGTGAAATATGACAAGAACTATGCCCCACCATTGATGGACAGGCACAAAATAATGGCACATTGCATAGATGTGTTGTAGTATTCCAGAATATATAGTTTGGGGGTGTATTTATAATATAGAGGGATGGTTAGTGTGAAAAATATGAAACGTTGCTGTAATGGGGCCACTTCTATTGGCTCACTATGATAGTTCGATTTTACATACATGTTGGAACCATGCATATGGCAGACCGTTATGATTCAGGAATGTTGAAGGTTTTTTGTGCACACATGGGGTTTTTGGCATGATTCCTACTTTGAAGTTGTTTTTTTTGTTCCTTTTCCTGAAATCTGCTAAAAGTGTCCAACAATTCTGTTAGGACTGTGCCCACACCATTGATGGTCTGCAATGAATGAACTAACAGGGTTTACATAGCTGAACGTTGTAGATTTCGCTTTCAAAGTTAACAATCATGCCAAAACCACAAGTAATGTAAAAAACAATAGCTGCTGAAACATGTAGACACACTGAATGGTACACAACCCCAATACCTAAATTAGAATCATTGTACATCGAAAAAAAAAAAAGGGCAGCACTAACAAAAATGCCGCACGGTGTCAAAGTGACAACCTGCAGTGTCGAAACAGAGTAAGTACCCTGATATTTTATAGTAATTCAGTGCAGCAATGAACGGCAAGTTTTCTGATAAAAGTTAAGGAAAAGCTTTACAAAGTTACAATCATCATTAGTCAACCAACAAAAATATCGAAAAACTATAGCTGATCAGAATGATTAAGAAATCACCCAAGGAAAAATTGTAAAAATCATGCCTAATCACAATGAGATAATATGGTGCCACTATGCCTCCCTAATAAAAATAGGAACATTGTTATGTTCCCTCAGACACAATCACTGATTTGCCCGGAATGTGTACACAGGATCTAGAAGATGATAAAGAAGAAGGAATATTGCATTAATGGCATTTATAAAACCTGAATACATAATTAGATACAGATGCCAGATATGGTCCACACATATGAAAGAAGTAAGTAGATAAAGTCAACCGCTGTTAAAACCACCACACCACCAAAAAAATCAATTCTAGTACGTATATTAATAGTCTGGATAATAACCTTGATATCATTTTTTTTTTTTTTATAGAGAGTTTTAAATTATAGGAAACCAGACTACTGTTAACATTGCGGATTCAATAAGCACAGACT
>JAACNH010000246.1:172250-187287 GCA_019447015.1 Hymenochirus boettgeri | reverse complement strand
AGCACAGGACTAGTTATCCAGGGAACAATTGAGTTCCCAGTCTCTGTTAAGTCTCTCTCCGGACTATCAGACCGTAACCTGAACATCCAGTAAGGCTCTAGGCGTAGGAGACTTTCGTGTCTCCTTTTCTAGGTTTTTTAGATACCTTCGGGGCAATTCACCTGCAGACGCGCAGAGCTCCTTTCGCCCCTTAACGTCGCGCTAACTGATTTACGGCTGGTTAGCATGACGTTACGTCTCACTTTGCGGCGGCCACGCTAAGCGATTTACCAGAGGCTCCCTAGGGTCTGGCTGCACTGAGTGATGCTAATGTGGGGTACTTGATTTGCTGTGCCACCCACTGCCAATTTGCAGACTAAGTAACTGTGCCAACAGGGCCATGGGGGGAGCCTGGGAGGCATTTGTGTGCTGGTGGTGCCAGGCCCAGGGTGGTATGTGCAGTGCAAACTATAATGAGAGTACATACCACTGGCCCCACAGCATAAAAATACCCCCACCCCCATGGCAGTGAGAGCACCTACCCCCTGGCACCACCAGCATATAAATACCCCCACCCCTTGGTACAATTATAGTTGGCACAGCAAATGCCCCCTCCCCCTGGCACCACCAGCAAACAAATCCCTCCCCCATGCCATAATCTGTGCCGTGGGAGGAGCGATTTGTGTGCTGGACCAGTGCCAGGGGGGAAAGGGGTATGTGCTGTGCCAACTATAACTGTGCCATGGGGGTGGGGTGGTTGAATGCTGGTGGTTCCAGGGGGTATGTGCTCTCTGTGGCAACTATAACTGTGCTATGAGGGATGGGGGTATTTGTATGCTGGTGGTGGCAGACAGTAACAATAGTGATATATGTGTAATGGGAAGTTAGGGGGCGGCGGGGGCCCAAAAATCTACCCAATGCCTAGCACAAATAATCTGTACTGACTGCTGCCTGCTGGGCACATTACATGATCTGTTGGGTCGGGCACGGGCAGTAGGCACATTATATTATCTTTATCATCTGCTGCCTGCGGGGGCACATTACATGATCTGTTGGGCTGTGCACGGGCATTAGGCACATTATATTATTATCTCTGCTGCCTGCTGGGCACATTACATGATCTTTGGGCTGGGCACAGGGCATTAGACCATTAATCTTATTATCTCTCTGCTGCCTGACTGGCACATTACATGATCTTGGTCTGGATGTCCGGGCAGTAGGGCACATTATATTATTAGCTCTGCTGCCGGCTGGGGCACATTAAAATGTCTATTGGGCTGGGCACGGGAAGTAGGCACATTATATTATCTCTGCTGTGCTGCTGGGCCTTACATGAATCTATTGGGTGGTCACGTGAAAGTAGGCACATTATATTATTATCTCTGCTGCCTGCGGGGGCCACATTACCATGGCTTTGGGCTGGCACGGGCATTAGGCACATTAATTATTATCTCTGCTTGCTGCTGGGCACATTACTGATCTGTTGGGCCTGGGCACGGGAAAGTCGGCACATGTATATTATTATCTCTGCTGCCTGCTGGGCCATTACAATATCTAAACTTGGGCTGGCCCGGGCAGTAGGCACATTATATTTATCTCTGCTGCCACTGGGCACCTTACATGATCTGTTGGCGGGCACGGGCCAGTAGCCCATTATATTATTATCTCTCTCTCTGCGGCTGCTGGGGCACATACATGATCTATTGGCTGGGCATGGGCGATAGGGGCAACATGATATTTATCTCTGCTGCCTGCTGGGCACATTACATGATCTGTTGGGCTGGGCACGGGAAGTAGACACATTATATTATATCTCTGCTGCCTGCTGGGACATACAATGATCTGTTGGCTTGGGCACCTGTAAGTAAGGCACAATTATACTTATCCTGCTGCCTACTGGCACATTACATGATCTGTTGGGCTGGCACGGCGTAGGCACATTTATATTATCTCTGCTGCCTGCTGCGCATAATTACATGATATGTTGGCTGAGCACGGCAGTAGGCACCTTATATGAGTGAGCTCTGGCGTGGGGCCTCTGGGCACAATTACATGATCTGTTGGGCTTGGCACGGGCAGTATGCCACATTATATTATCTCTCTGCCTGCTGGGCACATTACATATCTTTTGGCTGGGCACGGGCAGTAGGCACATTATATTGATTGGGATCTCCTGCTCGCCTGCTGGGCACATTACATGATCTATTGGGGCTGGGCAGCGGGCAGTAGCACATTTATTATTATCTCTGCTGCCTGCTGTGGCACATTACATGATCTTTTGAGCGGGCACGGGCATAGGCACATTTACTTATCTCTGCTTGCCTGCTGGGCACTTACATGATCTTTGGGCGGGGCACAGGGCCGTGGCACATTATATTATATCGTCTGCTGCCGCCTTCTGGGCACATTACATTATCTGTTGGGCTGGGCACGGGAGTGGCCCATTATAATTATCTCTGCTGCCTGCTGGGCACATTCCAGATCTGTTGGGTGGCAACGGTGCAGAGGCACATTATATTATATTATCTCTGCTGCCTGCTGGGTCCTTACATGAGCTGTTTGGCTGGGCAACTGGAATTATGCCCATTAAATAGTATAATCTCTGGCTGCCTGCTGGGCAACATTACATGTCTGTTTAGTTGGCTGGTCCGGGCAGTAGAGCTACCTATCGCTTATGGCTCTGGCTTGCCTGCTGGGCACATGTGGGAACATGATCTGTTGGTGCTGGGCCACGGTCGGAGGCACATTATCTTTATTTCCTCTGGCTGCCTGCTGTCACATTACTGATCTGTTTGGGCTGGCCCCGGGCAGTAGGGCACATTATATTATTATCTCTGCTGCCTGCTGGGCACATTACATGATCTGTGGGCGGGGTCCGGCAGTGGCACATTATATTTTATCCTCTGCTGACCTGCTGGCACATAAAACTAGATTTATTTAGATTGACAGATAGACAGTAGATATTAACATAGACATACATGAAGACGAAGACAGACAATGAAGACAGACCGACCGACAATGCATAGACAAAGACATACAGACAAACTGATATGAACAGACAGACGACACTATAGACAGACAGACGACAATGATTAACCAAGACATAAGACAGACAATGATAGACAGACAAGACAGACGACAATGATAGCAGACAGACAGACGACAATATCGACAGACAAGACAGACAGACATGATAGACGACAGACAGACAACAGACAATGATCGAACAGACGAGCAGACAGACAAGACAATGATAGACAGACATACAGACGACAGACAATGATACAGACAGCACGACAGACAGCAATGATAGACGAAAGACAGACAGACGACAATGATAGACGACTGACGGACAGACAATGATAGACAAGACACTGATAGACAGACAGACAGACAATGATGACAGACATACATACAATGATAGAACATAAATGTATAGACAGACAATGATAGACGACCTGATAGACAGACAGACAATGATAGACAGACAGACAACGACAGACAATGAAATATACAGAAAACAGACAGACAGACAATGATAGACAGACAGACAGACAGACAATGATAGCAGACAGACAGACAGACAATGATAGACAGACAGACAGACAATGATAGACAGACAGACAGACAGACAATGATAGACAGACAGACAGACACAAATGATAGACATACAGACAGACAGGGACATGATAAGACGACATACAGACAATGATATACAGACAATGATACAGACAGACCAATGATAGACAGTACAGACAGACAAACAGACCATGATATACAGACAGTACAGACAGACAGACATGATATACAGACCGACCGACAGACAGACAGACAATGATTACATAAGACTACAGACACGTAGACAGACAGACAGACAGACATGATAGCAGACAGACAGACGACAATGAGAGAACGACGACCGACCGACATATATACAGACTGCACAATGATGACAGACAATGATAGACAGACAGGATAGACGGACAATGATAGACAACAATATGCAGACAATTATATACATACATGATCATGACATATCATTGATAGACATACAATGATACAGACACTGATAGACAGACAATGATAGACAGACAATGATAGACGAACAAGATTAGACAACAATGATAGACAACAATGATAGACAGACAAGATTAGACAGACATGATGAGACAGACAATGATAGCAGACATGATAGAGCAACATACAGATGTATTGATTATACAGACAAACACCTTATTTTCTTTGTAATTTTATTGTTTGTTCCGATTTTATTTTTTGTCTCACAATAAAGAACTGTCCGACACAATCCACTTCAGGCTTTCGGGACCGCATATAAAAAGATAAGAAAGCTTTAGTGGCTCTTTCATCCAAACAATAGGTACCCTCCTGACTTTTCTCTCAGTGCAGAGCCATGTGCAGGAAAATCTGTAAACCCCTAGAGCCGGAAGGCAGAGTGTAGCCATGATATGCCGGAAGGCAGAGTGTAGCCATGATATGGCCGAAGTTGCAGAGTGTAGCCAATGATATGGCCTGGAAAGCAGAGTGTAGCCATGATATGGCCGTAAGCAAGTGTAGCCATGATCTGGCCGGGAAGGCAGAGTGAATCCATGATATGCCGGAAGCAAGTGTAGCCATGATATGCCAGAAGCAGAGTGTACCATGATATGGCCGGAAGCAGAGTGTAGCCGATGAGTGGCCGGAAGCAGAGTGTGATCCATGAATGTCCTAAAGGCAGAGTGTAGCCATGTTATGGCCCGAAACAGAGTGTAGCCATGATATGGCCGAAGCAAGTGTAGCCATGATATGTCCGAAAGCAGAGTGTAGCCATGATATGCCGAAAAACAGCGAAGTGTTACCATTATAGGCCCGAAAGCAGAGTGTAGCCATGATATGGCCGAAAGCAAGTGTAGCCATGATATGGCCGAAAGCCGAGTGTAAGCCATGATATGGCCGAAAGCAGAGTTCTCCCTCGATATGGCCGGAAGCAGAGTGTAAGCCCTTATATGGCCGGAAGCAGAGTGTAGCCATGATTGGCCGGAAAGCAGAGTGTAGCCATGGATATGGCCGAAAGCAGAGTGTAGCCATGATATGGCCGGAAGCAGAGTGTAGCCATGATATGGCCGGAAGCAGAGTGTGCATGATATGCCGGAAGCAGAGTGTAGCCGTGATATGGGTCCGTGACCCAGGCAGCGTCCACGATACATGATCTGTTGGGTCGGGCACGGGCAGTAGGCACATTATATTATTATCTCTGCTGCCTGCTGGGCACATAAGAATAGATTATTTAGATTGACAGATAGACAGTAGATATTAACATAGACAGACAATGATAGACAGACAGACAGACAGACAGACAGACAATGATAGACAGACAGACACTCTTCACTGCACTGCGTATCCTATTGTCGCTTTTCTTGTGTTTCGTTATTGGGTCTTTTCAGAGGTACCAATTGTCCTCACGTGTTGTTCAACTTAAAGCAGACAGGGATACATGGGGTTGCTTTTTGAAAATTCAAAAACAAAAAAAAAAATTCTTACGGTCTTCATTGCCACTCCGATTGGGCGGAAAGCTCCTACACACGAACTATAATAGTAATAACCGTCATGTAACAAGAGAAAAGGAAAAGTAATGTGTGGGCGATTGTATACTTAGCGGAGCTGCCATATTGCTTGTTACAGTCTAATCCTAATAGATGATTAAGTACAATCCAGTCCACATGGAGCTAACATTTGGTTGTAGGAAACTAATTCCTTTCTTTATAATTATCAGTAATGTGTGGGACATATTTCTAATATCTATAGTGAGCTGCCATATGCTTGTTACAGTCTACTAATCCTATAGATGATTGAGTACAATTCCAGTCCAGCATGGAGATAACAGTTTTGTTTGTCGGAAAACTAATCCTTTTCTCTATAATTATCAGTCATTGTGTGGGACAATTTCATACTATAGGGAGCCTGCCATATATTGCTTGTTACACCGTCTAATCCATAGAATTGAGTACAATCCAGTCCACATGGAGATAACAGTTGGTTGGTAAGAAACTAATCCTTTTCTCTATAATTTTATCAGTCATGTGTGTGCATATTCTATACTATGGGGAGCTGCCATATTGCTTGTTACAGTCTAATCCTATAGATGATTGAGGAAGGGTACAATTCCAGTCCAGCATGGCACTAACAGTTGCTTTGTAGGAACTAATCCTTTCTCTATAATTACAGTAATGTGTTTTCTATACTATGGGGGAGCTGCCCATATTGGCTTGTGTTACACAGTCGAATCCTATAGAGATTGGTACAATCCAATCCAGCTGGAGAATAACAGTTTGGTTTGTAAGGAAACTAATCCTTCTCTATAAGTTTACAGTAATGTTGTGGACAGATTGCTATCACTAAATGGTGCCGAGCTGCCCATATGCTTGTTACGTCCTAATCCTATAGATGATTGATAACATTCCAGTCCCACATGGAGATAAAACAGTTTGGTTTTGTAGGAAACTAATCATTTCTCTATAATTTTATCAGAATGTGTGACATTCTATGGAACCATCTGCTCCATTTGTGTTTTTCTTGTCACTCATCTCTAGCCCCTCCCCCTGGATGATAATATTAACCGGTATACCCGTGACCTGGAATTAATGAATATTACAGAATACTAATGACCGTGATGAATGAATATTACAGATTACCGTGTCAGCGTCAGTCTGAAACTACTACCCGTAGGCTTTTTCTGAGTGAGGGTAAGTTTTGATCAGAATCAGATAACACGGACCAGCTTTTCATCCAATTGTAAGTTATTTCTCACATTTTCCTTTGTTCCCTCAACTGTAATCAAAATTGAATTTCAATAGACACCTTTAGAGAAAGTTCAAATGCATCTCAAATATGAAAGCCTAACCCCCTCCTGAATAAAACGTGTAAGGCCAGACATGGCTGCCAACTAACCCAAAGACCAATGGTCAAATGGCAGTAACATAGCCAGCTCTGTATATGAACCTCTTGCCATTTTTTGGAATATTAAACCCACGCTTCCTACGAAGGCATAATTATTTTCATTCATTCATAACAATCAATGTGTGAGGTGCAGTTCTTGTAAAATTTGCACTTAAGCAGATTTTCTAACAAAAAAAAAAAAAGAACATAAACAATTTTAAAGGTAGAAATCTTTGGCAAAACTGCATGTAGGGGGAAAAAAATTACCAATATTAATCTTCCAATGTCCTGAATCAAACGTGTAAATGCCATATGCATGGTCCCACATACGACACTGGAAGCGATAGCCACGAAGTGAACAATACCACAATGGGCTAAAAACAGCAAAAATTTTTATTCCGCCAACTCTGAATTTTAAAACAGTGTTTAGTTTTTCCCCATAAACTATATTTCCCTTAAATCGACAACTTCAAGCTATGTAACCCTGTAGTTCATTCATTCAGACCATCAATGGTGTGGCCCAGTTCCTAACAGAAGTTTGCCTTTTAGCAGATTTTCAGGCAAGGAACCAAAAACACTTTCAAAAGTAGGATCATGATGCCAAAACCCCCCAATGTACTGCAAAAAAAAATCCTTCAAAATGTCCCCCTGAATCAAACGGTCGGCAATGCATGTTACACACATGTATGTAAAAAATCGACTATCCACCTAGTGAGCCATAGAAGTGCCCAATTACAGCAACTTTCAATTTTTCACACTAACCATCCCTCTATATATAAAATACACACCACCCCCAAACTATATATTCCTTGGACTACACATCAATATTCAATGGTGCCATTATTTTTGTGCCCTTCCATCAATTGTGTGGGCAATAGTTCTTTGTAAATTTTTAACAAACTTTACAATCTTTTCTGAAAAAAACTGTACAAAAAAGAAATTTCAAAGTTAAAAAATCATGGCAAAATCCCCATGTAATGCAAAAAAGGTTAACCAAAATATCAATCTTCTAAATGTCCTGATCAACGTATGCCATATGCCATGGTTACACACGCAGACCGTGGAAGTGACTAGCCACAAAGTGAGCCAATGCTCCGTGGCCCAGTACAGCAACTTTCCATTTTTTTTACACTAACACCCCCTAACTTTAAAATACCATACCCCCCTATAAACTATATATTTCTCTCGGAATCCTAACACCTTAGCTACACCAACAAAGCCATTTTGTATTCAAAAACGTTCAATATTTGAGCCCAGATCTTTCAGTCACGAAGTTTCGCACTTTAAAGCCAGTTTTTTCTGATAAACGTTAAGGAAAAGACTTTTCAAGTTAACAATCATGCCAAAACCACAGTAATGTAAAAAAAAAAAAAAAAACAAATAGCTGCTGACACATGTATACACACTGAATGGTACACAACAGTGTAACAACTTATATAATTGACACCTACTATGTCTAATCAAAATAGGACCTTGAATTATGTCCCAGACACAAATCACGGCTAGCCCGGAATTGTGGTACAACATGAGCGAGAGATAATAGAGAGATGAAATTTTCATTAATGGCATTTAATACACTTCCTGAATACATAATAGATAAAAGATTGCCGATTTTGTCACACATATGAAAAGAAAGGTAAAGTATCTAAAGTCAAACGGCTGTTAAAAACCACCAGAGCAACCATCAATCTAGTCACGAATAAATATTAATATCAAGGATAATACATTGATATCTTTAAATAAGCAGTTTAGATAGGGAACCCACGACACTGTTAACATGGCTGATTCATAAATGAAGCACATGACTAGTTTATCCAGGAACAATGAGTTGCCCAGTCTCTGTTAAGTCTTCTCTCCGGAACTATCAGACCGTAACCGAACCTCCAGTAAAAGCTCTAGTCTTAGGAAACTTCGTGTCCTTCCTTTTCTAGGTTTTTTATATACCTTCGGGCAATTCACCTGCAGACCTCATGATGCTCCTTTCGCCCCTGCCCACTGCACCAACCATCTATAAATAAAACCCCCCACCCCCCCTTGGTCAATTATAGTTTTGCACAGCAAATGCCCCCTCCCCTGGCACCACCATCAAACAAATCCCTCCCCCATGCCTAATCTGTGCCGTGGGAGGAGCGATTTTGTGTGCTGGACCAGTGCCAGGGGGGAAAGGGTTTGCGGTGCCAACTATAACTGTGCCATGGGGGGGGTGGTTAAATGCTTGTGGTTCCAGGGGTATGTGGCTCTCTGTGGGCAACTATAACGGACTATGAGGGATGGGGGTATTTGTATTCGGTTGGTGGCAGACAGTAACATATGATAGTGTATGGATATTTAGTGGGAGGCGGTGGCCAAAAATCTAACCCATTGCCTAAGCACAAATAATCTATCTGACGCTGCCTGCTGGTCACATTACATGATCTTTTGGTCGGGGGCACGGGCCGTAGCACATTTATGATCTCTGCGACTGCTGGGCACTTACATGATCTGTGGGCGGGGTTCCGGGCAGTAGGCACATTATAGAAAGGAGAGAGAAATTATTATCTCTGCTGCCTGCTGGCCAAAGCATAGATGATTTAGATTGACAGATAGACAGTAGAGTTAACATAGACAGACATGAGAGAAGACAGACAGACAGACAGACAACATGATAGTAACCGCCTACAACGACTAAATGTATAGACAACAGACAGACAGACAATATGATCAGAAACACGACAAATGATAGACAGAATGGATAGAAGAATGATAGAGACCTTTGGGATAGACAGAACAATGATAGACAGAACAATGAGACAATATGACAGAACCATGATAGACGATCAATTATAGACAGACATGATAGACAGACAATGATAGACAGACAATGATGACAGAATGATAGACATACAATGATAGACGACATATAGACGACACTTATAACGCAATATAGGACTGAGACAAAATGATAGACAGCACATGATAGACAGACAATACAGACAGAGATGATGATAGACAGAAAACACATTTTTTTGATTTGCATTTTTAATTTTATGTTTGGTTCCGATTTATTTTTTTTCTCACAAAATAAAGGAAACTTTCCGGACACATCCAATCAGGCTTCTGGGACCGCATATAAAGATAAGAAGCTTAAGTTGGCTGCTTTATATCCAAACAAATAGGAGCCTCCTGAATCGTTTCCTCAGAGTCCAGGCCATGTGCAGGAAAATCTGTAGAACCCCTAGAGCCGGAAGCAGAGTTAGCCATGATATGGCCGAGAAGCAGAGTGTTATCCACTGATATGGCCGGAAAGCAGAGTGTAGCCATGATATGGCCGTACAAGCAAGTGTAGCCATGATAATGGCCGGGAAGCAGAGTGTAGCCATGATATGGCCGGCAGCAGAGTGTAAGCCATGATAGTGCCGGAAGCAAGTGTAGCCATGATATGGCCGGAAGCAGATGTAAGCCTGATATGGCGAAGCAGAGTGTAGCCATGATATGGCCGGAAGCAGAGTGTAGCCATGATATGGCCGGAAGCAGAGTGTAGCCATGATATGGCCGGAAGCAGAGTGTATCCCATGATATGCCGAAGCAGAGTGTAGCCATGATATGGCCGGAAGCAGAGTGTAGCCATGATATGGCCGGAAGCAGAGTGTAGCCATGATATGGCCGGAAGCAGAGTGTAGCCATGATATGGCCGGAAGCAGAGTGTAGCCATGATATGGCCGGAAGCAGAGTGTAGCCATGATTGGCCGGAGCGTGTAGCCATGATATGGCCGGAAGCAGAGTGTAGCCATATATGGCCGAAAGCAGAGTGTAGCCATGATAGGCCGAAGCAGAGTGTAGCCAGTATGGCCGGACGCAATTGTAGCATGATGGGCCGGAAGCAGAGTGTAGCCTATATGGCCGGAAGCAGAGTGTAGCCATGATATGCCGGAAGCAGAGTTGCCAGATATCCGGACAGATGTCCATGATATGGCCGGAAGCAGAGTGTAGCCATGATATGGTCCGTGAACCAGCAGCCGTCACAGAATCTCCTCCTGTAGCACAACATTCCTTATATTGCAATCAGAGGAAGAGAGGTCAAGCAATGCCCAGAAAACATCACTAATAGAAGGGGAAATGGAAGCAGGATCTATAGAGAGCAATACTCCTATGGCTACGGCAGTGGAAGTTGAATAAATGAGCCATCCATGCTGCACTACTGAGAGACCCTGGCCTATGGATGGATATGGCCAATGAACTAAGGCATTTCCTTGTCTCACATGGTCCACAGCAGGTCAACAGATTTCACTTTCCAAAGGACCGGCACAAAAGGTTTTCATTGTAAATAGAGACGAGAATTGCCAAATTCAGAGATAACCAATAGACCGTGGCTCCTGTACTCTGAGCAGAGATGCTGGTTTTTGTTTCTGCTGTAAAAGATTTAGAATTTCTGGATCAACACAGCGTTGGAATACTTTGAAGCAACACCTGTCAACATCAGTGCCATTAAGTGCCTGGGAAAGGCGCCTCAATGCTGATAAAGCTGTCCGCAACCAGATTGGCAGATAGATGATGCCCTCTCTGCTGCGCTGGAAGACATACTTTCAATATGTCCAACTAATCTAAAAGTATTGCTGGAGCAAGCGTCTTAGCAGGACATTTGCGACTTTCATTTCTTGTGTGGTTAGTTCTTGGTATGACAGATATTTGTAGTTAAAAGACTCCATGGAATTGAGGAAACCTTACACGTGCGATGGAACAATAGAAAGGAAAGGTTGTATCTGAGAAATTATGCATCAATAAAATGTTATCAAGACTGCGTAAACCTGGCTGAAGAATTGGCATTGATGGCGATTTTCCACACCTGAAAAATGCTAGAGTACGTCACACAAAGACACTTTGACTAGGCGCGGGATGAACCGACGCAGATCCACAGCAAAAGTTTAAGGTGAACTACAGAGTTCTAGATTTGTGGAGACCATAGAAGATCTTTTCGAGCAGATAAAGGATATGAGCTGTATGCACTCGGTAGATATCTACCCACAAACTGTAATACACCAACGACTGTTCTGGGGTACAGATACAGAAACAAATGAGTTCAATGTTTCAAACATCTCATTGTTTTTCATATACTACTTGCACTTCCTGTTACTGTTGCAAGTGGTGAACGTAGTTTCTCCAAGTTAAAAACAATAAAAACCTAGTATTATGGGAGGTGTTTAAGCTCCACGCACGCATGATCCTTACAAATGCAATTAACCAAATTAAATATAAGTCAGCAGCAGCTGAAAAAACAGCCACCCAAGTATTAGAAAAATCCTCACTAGGTTTTCAAACAAACCCCTCCCCCGAAAATACACAAGCTCTCAGACTCCAATCCGAAATAACATACCAAATGGTCTCGGCACGAGCCAATAAAAAACTACTTTTCAAAGCCCAAAACTTCTACGAGCAACGGGATAAATGCAGCAAATTACTAGCCTATATTGCTAACCACGAACATAAGCCACCTATAATGATCACTCTCAAACCAGTCGGCATACCACCTATTATAGGCCTCCAAGACATAATAGAACACCTATACTCCTCAACCCTAACCTACAAATACCGAAATAGACAGTTACCTCAGTAGTATCACCTTCCCCTACCTATCCATACAACACAAACATTTACTTGACTCTCCGATTTCTGCACTAGAAATCCAACAACGAGTTCTACAACCACTACCCTGAATCCCTCGCACCCCAATTACTCGACTTATACAACATGTTTAGTACTCAAACCCTTCCACATACTATGTCAGAAGCCTTAATAATCCTAATCCCCAAACCGGAAAAGGACCCCGACCTCCCTGAATCCTACATACTGATTTCACTACTACAGGTAGATGTTAAAATCCTGGATAAACGACTCTCCCTCAGACTGAACAAAGTTATACACTCACTCATACATGCTGGCCAGACAGGCTTCATCCCCATAAAAAATACACCAGATGTCTATTTTTAAACCTCAGCGCTCCGCACGATACAATGGGAACAAGACGTGTTTTGAGCCTGGATGCGGCACAGGCCTTCGACTCGGTGGAATGGCATTTCCTATGGAGAGTCCTCCACTGATTCGGCTTTGGTCCCGGTTTTATACAATGGCTACAAATACTCTACTCTCAACCCCGAGCCAAGGTGATGGCAAATGGTTGGACCTCGGAACTATTTAATCTCACAAGAGGCACCCATCAAGGATGCCCCCTATCCCCCCTTCTCTACGCCTTAGTGGTTGAACCACTTGCAATTAAAATAATAAATGACCCCACAGTTAAGGGCATGTCCCTAGACACACAAACAGACAATCAGCTTTTACGCCAACGACATGCTGCTTAATTTAACAGACACCAACATATCACTAAAACAAGCCCTGCACACAATTAATTAATATGGAGGTTTCTCGGGTCTTGCATTCAATTGGAACAAATCCCAAATACTCCCCCTAGATAGCTACCCCCCCACCCAGATGAGTGCACAAACTCCCCTCAACAGAGTGGCGGCCATCAAATATTTTGGCATCCAAGTAACAAAGAACCCACAGGACTACATAGCACTCAACATAGAACCCTTAATTGAAACCATCAAAGACAATTCAAATCTGGAGCAAGCTTCCGCTGAGCGTTACGGGTAGGGCCAACCTCGTTAAAATGATACTGCTACCCAAAGCCCTGTACATCCTATGGAATTCCCCAATATACACCCCCTTAAATACTTTAAAATACTTGATTCACTGCTAAAACCATTTGTTTGGGGCCCAACCAAAGTGGATTGGCTCACCCTTCAGCGCCCAGCGGAACTAGGTGGTCTGGCAGTCCTCAACCTAAACTTATACTATACTGCCTCACAGTTATCCAATTTATATCACTGGAGCCACGTCCCTTCCAGAGGCAGCCCGGTGGTGAGGGGGGCAGCATTTTATATTTTGTGTCAGGTGTCAAAAAGTTTAGAGATGGCCCTGCTTTTATACCCTGCCCATAATGTCTGTCTTACAGTTACATAGTAACATAGTATTGGAGGTTGTATAAAGACATACGTCCATCTGGTCCAACCTTTATACCCTACCCATAATGTCTATATAACAGTTACATAGTAACATAGTATTGGAGGTTGTATAAAGACATACGTCCATCTAGTCCAACCTTTATACCCTACCCATAATGTCTGTATAACAGTTACATAGTAACATAGTATTGGAGGTTGTATAAAGACATACGTCCATCTAGTCCAACCTTTATACCCTACCCATAATGTCTGTATAACTATAACGTACATAGTAACATAGTATTGGAAGGTTGTATAAAGACATTACGTACATACAGTCCAACCTTTATTACCCTACCCAAATGTTCTGTAAACCAGTTACATATAACAAGTATTGGAGGTTGTATAAAGACTCCTTGACCATCTAGTCCACTGTTATCCCTACCCAATTCCGTTGGTTGTAAAAACAGTTACAGTAGAACATAGTATTGGAAGGTTGTAAAAGACATACGTCCATCTAGTCCAACCTTTATACCCTACCCATATAGTCCTGTATAACAGTTAAAGTAGTAAAATAGTATGGAGGTTGTATAAAGACTAACGTTCCATCTCAGTCCAACCTTATATACCTACCCATAAGTCTGTATAACAGTACATAGAACGCATAGTATTGGAGGTTGTATATAAAGGACATACGTCCATCTAGTCCAACTTATACCCTACCCGAATGTCGTAAACAGTTACATAGTCAACAATTGTATTGGAGGTGTATAAGACATACGTCCATCGAGTCAACCTTTATACCCTACATAATGTCTGTATAACAGTTACATAGTAACAAGTATTGGCGGTTGTATAAAGATCTATCGTCCATCTAGTTCCAACCTTATACCCCACCCATAATGTCGTGGTTATAACAGTTACTAGGTATAACATAGATTGAGGGGTTGTTATAAAGACATACGTCAATCCGTCTATCTAGTCCCAACGCTTTATACCCTACCCATAATGTCTGTCTAACAGTTACATAGTAACATAGATTGGAGGTTGTATAAGAACATACGCCCATCTAGTCCCCTTTATACCCTACCCATAATGTCTGTATAACATTGTTACTGTAACATAGTATTGGAGGTCCCGTTGTT
>JAACNH010000246.1:161397-172186 GCA_019447015.1 Hymenochirus boettgeri | reverse complement strand
GTCTAACAGTTACTAGTAACCATAGTTCTTGGATGGTGCATCTAGTCCAACCTTTACACCCTACCCATAATGTCTGTATAACAGTTACATAGTAACATAGTATAGGAGGTTGTATAAAGACATACGTCCATCTAGTCCAACCTTTATACCCTACTTATAATGTCTTTATAACAGTTACATAGTAACATAGTATTGGAGGTTGTATAAAGACATACGTCCATCTAGTCCAACCTTTATACCCTACCCATAATGTCTGTATAACAGTCATATTACATAGTATTGGAGGTTGTATAAAGACACGTCCATCTAGTCCACACCTTTATACCCTACCCATAATGTCTGTATAACAGTTACATAGTAACATAGTATTGGAGGTTGTGTAAAGACATACGTCCTCTAGTCCAACCTTTATACCCTAACCCATAATGTCTGTATAACAGTTACATTTAACATAGTATTGGAGGTTGTATAAAGACATACGTCCATCTAGTCCAACCTTTATACCCTACCTATAATGTCTGTATAACAGTTACATAGTAACATAGTATTGGAGGTTGTATAAAGACATACGTCCATCTAGTCCAACCTTTATACCCTACCCATAATGTCTGTATAACAGTTACATAGTAACATAGTATTGGAGGTTGTATAAAGACATACGTCCGTCTAGTCAAAGCTTTTACGCCTAGTCATGAACCCCACCTAATAGTTGATCCAGAAGGCAAAAAACAAAACCGTAAGACTTGATAAGGTATTAAGAAACAATACCAAAAGGAACATGTGTATTAATATCTGTCATTTTCATGTTTTCATTTTAGATATTAACCAGAAACATTTCCAAATCTAATTCTGGGTACACACCAGAAGATCGTCCGATTCACGGCACTTTTGGTCGTTCGGACGAAAATATCTCCTGGTGTGGGGCAGCCAGCCGTGACCGTCCTCGATAGTCCGTATCGGACGAGTTGGAAAATCCCGATCGACTGTGTGGTTCCCGAATTTGACGCAACAGACGGACATTTGTCCTAGCCGAGCGCTCGGTCGGGACAAATAGTCCCTCCATGTACCCAGCCTTAGATGAAACCTTTTCTTTTAATCGAAATCCCATCCGCTCGTTCGATGGCACCTGACAACCGAGTGAGCAATTAACATCCATTTTGGTTGAAAATCTCGTGTGTGGTGCACAAGTATGTTTATTGTATGGTCGATTTTTATATTTGTACGAAGTAATCATTTCCCCACAAAAGCACCACATGTCCATAAACCCCAACTTGTCTAATCTGTCTGCATAGTCCAGCCTTCTGGGTACACACCAGAAGCTCGTCCGATTCACGGCACTTTTGGTCGTTCGGACAAAATTATTCCCTGGTGTGGGGAGCCACCCGTACGTCCTCGATAGTCCGTATCGGGCGAGTTGGAAAATTTCACCGACGCAACAGACGCATTTGTCCTAGCCGAGCGCTCGGTCGGGCCAAATAGTCCCTCCATGTACCCGCCTTAGATGAAACCTTTTCTTTTAATCGAAAGCCAACATCCGCTCGTTCGATGGCACCTGACACCGAGTGAGCAATTAACATCCATTTTGGTTGAAAATCTCGTGTGGGTGCACAAGTATGTTTATTGTATGGTCGTTTTTTTATATGTACGAAGTAATTATTTCCCACAAAAGCACCTCATGTCCATAAACCACCCCCAACTTGTCTAACGTCTGCATATCCAGCCCCACAAAAACAAAACCGTAAGCACTAAGATGTAAGGTATTAGAACAATACCAAAAGGAACTGTGTATTCAATATCTGTCATTTTCATGTTTTCATTTTAGATATTAACCAGAAACATTTCCAAATCTAATTCTGGGTACACACCAGAAGATCGTCCGATTCACGGCACTTTTGGTCGTTCGGACGAAAATATCTCCTGGTGTGGGGCAGCCAGCCGTGACCGTCCTCGATAGTCCGTATCGGACGAGTTGGAAAATCCCGACGCAACAGACAGACATTTGTCCTAGCCGAGCGCTCGGTCGGGCCAAATAGTCCCTCCATGTACCCGCCTTAGATGAAACCTTTTCTTTTAATAAATCGAATCCCCCATCCGCTCGTTCGATGGCACCTGACAACCGATGAGCATTAACATCCATTTTGGGTTGAAAATCTCGTGTGTGGTGCACAAGTTGTTTATTGTATGGTCGATTTTTATATTTGATACGAAGTAATTATTTCCCCACAAAAGCACCTCATGTCCATACCCCCAACTTGTCTAATCTGTCTGCATAGTCCCAGCCCTACAAAAAACAAAACCGTAAGCTTATAAGTGTATATAAGAACAAACCAAAAGGAACTGTGTATTATATCTGTCATTTTCATGTTTTCATTTTAGTAATTAACCAGAAACATTTCCAAATCTAATTCTGGGTACACACCAGAAGATCGTCCGATTCACGGCACTTTTGGTCGTTCGGACGAAAATATCTCCTGGTGTGGGGCAGCCAGCCGTGACCGTCCTCGATAGTCCGTATCGGACGAGTTGGAAAATCCCGACGCAACAGACAGACATTTGTCCTAGCCGAGCGCTCGGTCGGGACAAATAGTCCCTCCATGTACCCAGCCTTAGATGAAACCTTTTCTTTTAAAATCGAATCCCATCCGCTCGTTCGATGGCACCTGACAACCGAGTGAGCAATAACATCCATTTTGGTTGAAAATCTCGTGTGTGGTGCACAAGTTGTTTATTGTATGGTCGATTTTTATATTTGTTCGAAGTAATTATTTCCCCACAAAAGCACCTCATGTCCATACCCCAACTTGTCTAATCTGTCTGCATAGTCCAGCCCCTACATTTCCCTTATTAGTTTAAATACCTTTCCTGAAATTCCTCCACTTTGCTTAGTTCACTCATGGGATAGACACACATTTTACATGTTTCATTCATTCTACCTGTTAATACTTTATATACTACTTCCTGTATGTTCTTACCCTTGACAAAGTGTCCTTTAAGCCTTAAACTTTACGTGGAGCCAAGATGGAGTAAAGAAGCCCGTTTGTAGTGTTACATTTACATTTTATCTACAGTTATTTGATAATGTATGAATTATACTGTTTATAATATTATTATACGGAAATTTCCAATGCCCATTAAAAAACAATAACTACTTGTTATTTCCAAAAGCAAGATCAAGAAAATGATTGACCTTTATTATGCAAAATATTACTCATGTTTAAAAAAGTAGAACGGTTTCTTTCCTGTGTGGAGCTAAACTTATCTCCCATGGTTCATAGTCTACATATATCTGGGAAATCCGACAACCATTTCCCAGTTAAAAGGCAAGTGAATGGTTTCTCTCTAAGTTAGTAGTTTTTATTTTTAAAAAAAATTTGCCACATTTAGTAGTAGAAAAATGTTTTTTCTATGTAAATCCTTTGATGCCAACTAAAATCCGACATATCCAGCGTGAGTTCCATGAGGATGATTAAGTCGCCACATTCTAAACAAGAATTGGTTTCTCTCCTGTGTGGGTTTTGTGTTTTGTAGTAAAAGTAAGTATATCTTGAAAAACATTTCCCATATTCAGAACCAAAAAAATGGTTTCTATCTTTTATGAATTTGCCAATAACTATTACGTTTTCACTTCTCTAAAAGCTTTTGCCACTTATAGGACAAGGTCTTAAATGTGTTTCTTCTGATGTACTGTAAGGCACAAGCTGTGGGCAAAACATTTCCCACATTCAGAACAAGAAAATGGTTTCTCTCCTTTGTGATTATTGATATGAATATAAAGATACCACTTGTCTGAATAACATTTCCCACATAATGGACAAGAGAAAGGTTTTTCTCCAGTGTGTGTTCGCAGATGTATTTTAAGTTTAGAGATGGAGGGGAAACATTTTCCACATTCAGCACAAGAAAATGGTTTCTCTCCTGTGTGAGTTATCTGATGTGCAGTAAGGGTGCTTTTTCTAGTAAAACTTTTTCCACATTCAGAACAAAAAAAACATTTCTCTCCCGTGTGAGTTTTAAGATGCATAGCTAGGTGGTTGTTTCTTGCATAGCACTTTCCACATTCAGAACAAGAAAATGGTTTCTCTCCAGTGTGACTTCTCTGATGTGCAGTAAGGTGGGTGTTTCTTGCAAAACGTTTTCCACATTCAGCACAAGAAAAGAGTTTTTCTCCTGTGTGAGTTTTAAGATGTGAAGTAAGATTGCTTTTTCTTGTGAAACTTTTCCCACATTCAGAACATAAAAATGGTTTCTCTCCTGTGTGAATATGCGTACGTTTTCTAAATTCTGACCTGTCTGAAAAGCACTTCCCACCTTGCGCTCTGGTGTGGCTTTTCTGATGTAGTTTAAGGTGCATATTTTGGGTAAAACATTTTCCACATTCAGAACAAGAAAATGGTTTCTCTCCCTGTTTGACTTCCTCTGATGTGTCAGTAAGGTGGTTTTTTTCTTTGCAAAACATTTCCCACATTCTAACAAACATATTGCGTTTTTTTGTGCAAAATTTCATTGTTGTGAAGATTTTTCTTTTTGTTGCATTTATCTTCTGCCAAGTTTTTTATTTAGGTTATTCTTTACATAGATATTTTATTTGTCTTTGTTGATCTTTTTTCCTGTCCCGATCTGTTTTTCTGTAAGTTGGATCAATGGTACGATCTGACACATCTCCTTCCCATGATTCCATCTCCTCTTTTATACCATTTGATATATAATTATCTGACAAAGTTTTATATTTAGGGTTTGATCCCTAGGTATCAGTAGATGGATCGTTCCCTGTATCTTTTTCTGTAAGTGGATCAATGGTCCGATCTGAACATTCTCCTTCCCTTGATTCCATCTCCTCTAATACCATTTGATATAAATTATCTACAAGCTTTTATTTAGGTTGGATCCCATGGTATCAGTAGATGGTCTGTTCCTGTTCTGTTCTGTAAGTGGATTATGGTACATCTAATGTTCTCCTTCCCATGATTCCATCTTCTCTTTAATACCATTGATATATAATTATCTGACAAGCTGTTATTTAGGTTGAGACCCCATGGTATCAGTAGATGGATCTGTTCCCTGTATCTGTTCTGTAGTGGATCAATGGTACATCTGAACTGTTCTCCTTCCCATGATTCCATCTTCTCTTAATACCATTTGATATATAATTATCTGACAAGCTGTTATTTAGGTTGGACCCCATGGTATCAGTAGATGATCTGTTCCCTGTATCTGTCTGTAAGTGGATCAATGGTACAATCTGAACTTTTCTCCTTCCCATGTTTCCATTTCTCTTGAATAACCTTTGATATATAATTATCTGACAGCTGTATTTAGTTGTTGGCCCATGGTATCAGTAATGGTCTGTTCCCTGTATCTGTTCTGTAGTGATAATGGTACAATCTGAACATTCTCCTTCCCATGATTCCATCTCCCTCTTTAATACCATTTGATATACAGCTGGTTACAGTTTCCTTATCAGTTGGAGAAATGTCACCATTTGGGACTTTTCTCTGGTTCCTCATCCCAAATCTCACTTGGTTTATTCTCACAGCACAATTTGTTCCCGATTAGGTTTAGTATCACTGTTACTTCATAGTCAACACGTAATGATACAACATGAAAATCATTCTGATCCTTTATAGATCTGCAAGTACCGTATCTACATAGTGAGTTATAGTAAGTATTTGAGGTTGAACTAAAGACATACGTCCATCCTGTCCAACCATCTAGCAAAATCCTAATTTTCTTCTGCCAACTGTTGATCCAGAGGAAGGCAAAAAACCTCACCAATTTATGAAGGGGCAAAAATTCCTTCCTGACGGAAATTTCCTGATCAACTCTACTTTATTTATCAATACCAGTAACTTGCAACAATTCCTTGTTTGCAGAAAACTCATCCAGCTTTTTTTATTAAACTGCCCAATGCCCTGCCATAACAACTCCACTGGAAGACAGTTCCAAGCTTTACCGTTCTCACAGTGACAAACCCTTTCCCAACTTGAAGCCTAGAACCTTTTATCTCAAGTCTTAAGGGTGTCCCTGTGTCCTCTGACATGTTCTATTGGTGAACAATGCCCCAGATATTTTATTGTATGGCCTGTTAATGTTTTATACACAGTATCATATCCCCACCAAGCGCCCTTTCTCCAACGTACATAATTGTAACTACTTTCCAGTCTCTCTTCATATTCAAGCTCCCAATCTCCCCAATCCTTATTAATTTAGTTGCCCTTCTCTAACCTTTCCATTTCAAGATGTCCTTTTTGTACACAGATTCCAAAATTGCACTGCATATTCCAATGAGGCCTTACCAATGCTTTGTAAAGAGGGAGAATTACATTTTCCTCCTTGAATCCATACTCTATCTTAACAAGCCATAAGACAATACCATGCTGGCTCTGGATGTTGCCCCGCTGGCACTGCTTTCTACCTTTAAGTTTGTTAGCCACCAAAACTCCAAGATCCCTTTCCAACAGGAATTCACTTAACACAGAGACATTTAAGTATGCAGAGCACAAGGATTTTAAGTCCAAATGCATCACACCTACATTTATCAACATGAATCTACATCTGCCACTTAGCAAGCCCAATGTGACATCTATCTAGATCCCCTGCAACAATTGTACAGTTTTTAATGTCGACAAAGTTGTCGTCAGCAACACCAGAACCCTTGCTGACAATACCCACTTCCAAATCATTAATAAATGATTAAAAAGAAGCGCCCCCACTATGCTTTACTGTTTCCATAATGATGAAGCCCCATAACAAACTCTCTCATCATCCTATTCATTAAACCTTCTGGGTACACACCAGAAGTCGTCCGATTCACGGCACTTTTGGTCGTTCGGACAAAATATTCCTGGTGTGGGGAGCCAGCCGTGACCGTCCTCGATAGTCCGTATCGGAGAGTTGGAAAATCCGACGCAACAGACAGACATTTGTCCTAGCCGAGCGCTCGGTCGGCAAATAGTCCCTCCATGTACCCAGCCTTAGATGAAACCTTTTCTTTTAATCGAACCACATCCGCTCGTTCGATGGCACCTGACAACCGAGTGAGCAATTAACATCCATTTTGGTTGAAAATCTCGTGTGTGGTGCACAAGTATGTTTATTGTATGGTCGATCTTTATATTTGTACGAAGTAATCATTTCCCCACAAAAGCACCACATGTCCATAAACCCCAACTTGTCTAATCTGTCTGCATAGTCCAGCCCCTACATTTCCCTTATTAGTTTAAATACCTTTCCTGAAATTCCTCCACTTTGCTTAGTTCACTCATGGGATAGACACACATTTTACTATTTCATTCATTCACCTGTTAATACTTTTATATACTACTTCCTGTATGTTCTTACCCTTGACAAAGTGTCCTTTAGCCTTAAACTTTACGTGGAGCCAAGATGGAGTAAAGAAGCCCGTTTGTAGCGTTACATTACATTTTATCTACAGTTATTTGATAATGTATGAATTATACGGTTTATAATTTATTATACGGAAATTTCCAATGCCCTTAAAAAACAATAACTACTGTTATTTCCAAAAGCAAGATCAAGAAAATGATTGACCTTTTTATGCAAAATATTACTCATGTTTAAAAAAGTAGAACGGTTTCTTTCCTGTGTGGAGCTAAACTTATCTCCCATGGTTCATAGTCTACATATATCTGGGAAATCCGACAACCATTTCCCAGTTAAAAGGCAAGTGAATGGTTTTCTCTAAGTTAGTAGTTTTTATTTTTAAAAAAAATTTGCCACATTTAGTAGTAGAAAATGTTTTTCTATGTAAATCCTTGATGCAAACTAAAATCCGACTATCCAGCGTGAGTTCCATGAGGATGATTAAGTCGCCACATTCTAAACAAGAATTGGTTTCTCTCCTGTGTGGGTTTTGTGTTTTGTAGTAAAAGTAAGTATATCTTGAAAAACATTTCCCATATTCAGAACCAAAAAATGGTTTCTATCTTTTATGAATTTGCCAATAACTATTACGTTTTCACTTCTCTAAAAGCTTTTGCCACTTATAGGACAAGGTCTTAATGTGTTTCTTCTGATGTACTTAAGGCACAAGCTGTGGGCAAAACATTTCCCACATTCAGAACAAGAAAATGGTTTCTCTCCTTTGTGATTATTGATATGAATATAAGAGACCACTTGTCTGAATAACATTTCCCACATAATGGAAACAGAAAAGGTTTTTCTCCAGTGTGTGTTCGCAGATGTATTTAAGTTTAGAGATGGAGGGGAAACATTTTCCACATTCAGCACAAGAAAAGGTTTCTCTCCGTGTTGAGTTATCTGATGTGCAGTAAGGGCTTTTTCTAGTAAAACTTTTTCCACATTCAGACAAAAAAACATTTCTCTCCCGTGTGAGTTTTAAGATGCATAGCTAGGTGGTTGTTTTCTTGCATAGCACTTTCCACATTCAGAACAAGAAAATGGTTTCTCTCCAGTGTGACTTCTCTGATGTGCAGTAAGGTGGGTGTTCTTGCAAAACGTTTTCCACATTCAGCACAGAAAAGAGTTTTTCTCCTGTGTGAGTTTTAAGATGTGAAGTAAGATTGCTTTTTCTTGTGAAACTTTTCCCACATTCAGAACATAAAAATGGTTTCTCTCCTGTGTGAATATGCGTACGTTTTCAATTCTGACCTGTCTGAAAAGCACTTCCCACCTTGGCTCTGGTGTGGCTTTTCTGATGTAGTTTAAGGTGCATATTTTGGGTAAAACATTTTCCACATTCGAACGAAAATGGTTTCTCTCCTGTGTGACTTCCTTGATGTGCAGTAAGGTGTTTTTTTCTTGCAAAACATTTCCCACATTTTCTGGGTACACAACCAGAAGTCGTCCGATTCACTGGCAACTTTTGGTCGTATCGGGAAAAAATTATCTTCCTGGTGTGGGGAGACAGCCGTGACGTCCTCGATATTCCGTATCGAGAGTTGGAAAAAAATCACGACGCAACAGACGCATTGTCGAGCCGACGCTCGGAATTGGACAAATATCCCTCCATGTACCCAGCCTTAGTGAAACCTTTTCTTTTAATCGAAGAAAATCCATCCGTCGTTCGATGGCACCTGGACAAAACGATGAGCAATTAAAATCCATTTTGGTTGAAAATCTTCGTGTGTGGTGGCACAAGTATTTAGTGTTATGGTCGATTTTATATTTATGTACGAAGTAATTATTTCCCACAAAACGGCACCTATGCCAATAAACCAATAACTTGTTAATGCTGTCTGGCATAGTCAGCCCCACATTGCCTTATTCTACGTTTATTTAAATACCTTTCTCGAAATTCTCTCCACTTTGCTAGTTCACTCAATGGGATAGACACACATTTTACTATTATACATTCATTTCGACCTGTTAATACTTTATATAACTACTTTCTGTATGTTTCTTACCCTTGACAAAGTGTCTTTACGCTTAAACTTTACGTTGGAGGCCAAGATGGAGTAAAGAAGCCCGTTTTGTAGCGTATTACATTTACATTTTATCTAAGTTATTTGATAATGTACGAATTATACGTTTATATTTATTATACGGAAAGTTTCAATGCCACTTACAAAAACAATAACTACTGTTTATTTCCAAAGCAAGATCAGAAAAATGATTGACCTTTTTTGCAAATATTACTCATGTTTTAAAAAATAGAACGGGTTCTTGTCCGTGTGTGGAAAGCTCACTTATATCCCATGGTTATAGTCTACCATATATCTGGGAAATCCGACACAATTTCCCAGTTAAAAGGCAAGTGAATGTTTCTCTCATAGGTTAGTAGTTTTTATTTTATAAAAAAAATTTGCCACATTTAGTAGTAGAAACATTTGTTTCTATGTAAACTCCTTGAATGCCAAACTAAAATCCGACATATTCCAGCGTGAGTTCCATGAGGATGATTAAGTCGCCACATTCTATAAAAGAAGTTGGTTTCTCTCCTGTTGTGGGCTTTGGTTGTAGTAAAAAGGTAAGATATCTTGAAAAGACATTTCCACTAATTGTTGGTTTCAGAACCAAAAAAATGGTTTTCTTCTATCTTTTATGAATTTGCCATAACTATTACGTTTTTCACTCTCTCTAAAAGCTTTGCCACTCTATGGAACAAGGTCTTAAGGTGTTTTCTTCTTGATGTATTAAGGCAGCAGTTGTTGTGGGCAAAAACATTTCCCAATTCAGAACAAGAAAATGGTTCTCTCCTTTGTGATTATGATATGAAATAAGATTTGACCATTGTCTGGAATAACAACTTTCCACATAATGGACAACAGAAGGAAGGTTTTTTCTCCAGTGTGTGTTCGCAGATGTATTTAAGTTTTAAGAGAGGAGGGGAAACATTTTCCACCATTCAGCACAAGGAAAATGGTTTTTTCTCTCCGTGTGAGTTTATCTGCTGTGCAGTAAGGGGTTGCTTTTTATAGTAAAAACTTTTTCCCACATTCAGACAACAAAAAACATTTCTCCCCGTGTGAGTTGTTAAGATGCATAGCTAGTGGTTGTGTTTCTGTGCATAGCACTTTCCCCATTCCAGAAACAAGAAAATGGTTTCTCTCTCCAGGTGTGACTTCTTCTGATGTGGGGGAAGGTGGTGTTCTTGCAAAACGTTTTCCACATTCAGCACAAGAAAAGAGTTTCTCCTGTGTGAGTTTTAAATGTGAAGTAAGATTGCTTTTTTCTTGTGCAACTTTTCCCCACATTCAGAACATAAAAATGGTTTCTTCTGTGTGCATATGCGTACGTTTTCTAATATTCTGACCTGTCTGAAAAGCACTTACCCCACCTTGGCTCTGGTGGCTTTTCTGATGTAGTTTTT